>CM021105.1:13129152-13326247 GCA_007115665.2 Sequoiadendron giganteum
AACCCTTAAACCCTAAACCATTAAACCGTTAACCCTCAATTCTCAATCCTCAACCCTCAACCGTTAATCCTTAATCCTCAACCCTTAAACCCTAAACCCTCAACCCTTATACCCTCTACCTTGTACATTAGACCATCAACACTAATCCTTTAACCATATACCCTTAAACCTATACCCTAAACCCTCTACCCTCAACCCTAAACCCTTAAACCTTCTACCCTCTACCCTCAACCCTCTACCCTCTACCCTATACCCTATACCCTCAACCCAATACCCTAAACCATTAATCCTATACCCTCAATTCTCAACCCTCTATCTTATACATTAGATCCTCAAACCTCATATATCTCTATCCTTCTCTCTTCTTCTCTCCTTCTCTCTATATCACTTCTCCCTCCATCTCTCCCTCCATCCTTCCATCCCTCTCTACCCTAATCCCTCAACCCTATACCCTCAACCCTTAAAACCTTAAACCCAAGTAAAATCTATATCCTAATACCTCAACCCTCAACCCTTAATACCTCGACCCTTAAACCCTCTACCCTCTACCCTCTACCCTCTACCCTCTACCCTCTACTCTCTACCATCTACCCTCAACCCTCAACCCTCAACCCTTAAACCCTCTACCCTCTACTCTCTACCCTATAAATTAAACCCTCAACCCTCAATTCTCAACCCTTGACCCTTAATACCTCAACCCTAGGTAGGTAGGGGAACATAGGTGAGATACAGAGTGATGAAGGGAGAGGTAGGTAAAAAAAGGGATAGGGGAGATAAATATAGGTATAGAGGGATAGGATATGTAGAGAGAGGAGAGATAGAGAGAATTAGAGAGGGGAGGGAGGGACAAGTAGGGAGGAGATAGAGGTGTGTGTGTGTGTGTGTGAGAGAGAGAGAGAGAGAGAGGAGACATGGTTGAGATATAGAGTGCTGGAGGGAGAAGTGGGTAAAGAGAGGGAGAGGGGAGATAAAGATAAATATAGAGGGAAGGAGATGTAGAGAGAGATGATAGATAGAGAGAAGTGGAGAGTGGAGGGATGGTGGGAGAGGAAAGGAGGAGATAGAGGTGAGTGTGTGTGAGAGGGAGAGAGAGTGAGAGGAGAGAAAATGAGGGGACAAAGGAAGGGGGAGAGAGACAAATAGATTAGAGAGGGAAGGGGGGAGAGATAGAGAGTAGAGAGGGAAGGAGAGAGTAAGAGAGAAAGATGGGTGAGGGAGAGAGTGGTAGGTAGTGGAGGGAGAGGTAGGTGGAGAGGGAAGGAGAGAGGGATGAATAGGAGAGAGAGTGATATGGAGAGAGTGGTGAGATAGAGAGTAGAGAGGTAAGGAGAGAATTATAAATAGAGATAAAGAGAGAGAGGGAGGCTGGAGGGAGGGAGAGGTAGAAAGGGATAAGTGAGACATAGAGAGGGAATGAGGGAAAGTGGGATAGAGAGAGAATTGTGATTTAGAGAGGAGGGAGTGAGAGGGAAGGATGGAAACTAGGAGAGAGGGAATTGTGATTTATAGAGGAGGGGATGATAGGTAGAGATAGAGAGGAGAGAGTGAGAGAGAAAGAGAGGGATGGAGAGATAGAGAGAGAGGTAGGTAGAGGAAGGGAGAGGAGAGATAGAGAGTAGAGAGGGAAAGAGGTAGGGAAGGAGGCATAAGTGAGATAGAGAGGGATGGAGAGAGAGAGTGATGGAGGGAGAGGTATGTATAGAGAGAGAAAGTGAGAGGAGAGATAAAGAGTAGAGAGGGGAGGGAGAGTTAGGGAGATAGTTGTGTGTGAGTGAGTGAGAGAGAGAGAATGGTGAGATAGAGAAAAAGATCAATTGAGAGAGAAAGAGGGGGAGGGAGGGAGGGACAATAGTGAGAGAGATTGGGAGGAGAGACAAAAAGAAGTGGAGGGAGGGTGAGGTCGAGAGAGGGAGGGAGAGGAGAGATAGAGAGAAGTAGAGAGGGAAGGATGGAGGGAGGGAGTGTTAGTGAGGGAGATAGAGGTTTGTGTGAGAGAGAGATAGATAGAGAGAGTGGTGAGATAGAGAGGGGAGAGTGAGAGGGAGGGAGAGAGAATTATGAGATAGAGAGGAGAGAGTTAGAGAGAAAGTGGGGGAAGAGGGATAAAGAGTGAGAGAGAGATGTAGGTAGAGGGAGGGAGAGGAGAGATAGAGAGTAGAGAGGGAAAGAGGTAGGGAGGGAGACATAAGTGAGATACAAAGTGATGGAGGGAGAGGTAGGTAAAGAGAGAGAAAGGGGAGATAAATATAAGTAGAGAGTGAAGGAGATGTAGAGAGAGAAGATATAGAGAGAAGTAGAGAGGGGAGGGAGGAGGCAGATGTAGGGAGGAGATAGAGGGGTGTGAGAGAGAGAGAGAGGGGTGAGAGAGAGAGCAAGGGAGAGAGAGAGAGAGAGGGAGTGGAGAGATAGAGAGTAGACAAAAGGGGAGAGAAATTTGATACAACTTGCTGACTACTAAAATTTGACCTCTTGATTACTGAAATTTGAATTGCTGATTATTGAAATTTGACTAAGTCTAAATTTTTTAAGATCTTCCCAAAACTAGAATTTGCATTATAATTTCTAGAGATCTGAAACCAATCTCAAACATTAAGATGGTCTGTAGGATCATTAAGACCTAGACTTTAGAATTTTGGTTTATTTAAAGGTTGTGGTAATGGATGGTGTAGGTAACGATAATTTGTCAGTGGAGACCCGCAGGCGCGGGCCTGTGAAAACCTGATGACTTGATTGTTTTCCTAAATGAACACTTTTTTTCCCATGACAACAATAGGGGAAAAATTTTGAGGTCCAAATTTTGTGTGGATTGAGTTGTTAGGCAATGATTGTGGGGTAGCGAACTCTCTCCATCGAGACTTCGTGAACTCTACACTGTTTATCGATTGTTCCTCACTCAACCAAGGATTTGAGGTTTTACACGTAGGCGCCAATGGGGCGAGAGTCATGCTTGCTTGTCACTTTGAATGGTATTATATGGGTGGGGATTTGAGTTCCTAGAACTTACCCCAACACACTAGGGTTTGATGAAGTTTAAATTCTGAAATAGTTCTAGAGCCCTAAAAGTGAATCCCATGAAAGAATTGAATGCACAAAAACCAAGGATGGCATGGTTGCATACCTTTAAGTCGCACAGAGAATTGATGCAAATCTAACTTGAATCCTTTGAGGTGTTTTACACACATAGTAGCCAATTTTTCCTTTGAAATTTAAAAGCATGGGGTGAAAATGATAGTCGGGTAGGGGGTTTTATAGACTAACCCGTCATTAATTCCTACACTAAGTGCAGGTATGGCAAGCACATGGGTAGGTGGTCATGCAAAAACCCACACTAGCGAAGACGTCATGTTGAAATCCATGCATAAAAGTTAGGTGTGGGAGTTGCATTGTGGGCGAATGTGAGGTGAGGGCTGCAAAGAACGACAGACCAGGGATGGAAATCTGCCCGGGGAGACCCACAACTGTGGCTCCATAGAAGGTGACAGATGAGACAACTTCTGATGGACGAAAGACCACATTAGCTTTCATAAAGGATTAAAACTTGGAAAAACTTAGATAAGTGAGTTTGGCCAATATTATTTAACAATTTTATGACTCTTATGACTCATGGCCAACTTAGGCTCAAAAATAGGGGCACACAAAGCCAAGCAAAGGAAAACCAACTCTGTGAAGGTGATACAAAAAGAGGAGGTCCCCAATTTGAATGGGGTGTGTGTGTTATAGGCACAACAAATGATGACTCCACTGGGAGAATGCTCTCTAGCCTTTCAAGGGTAAGGATTCATTCAGAACCCAAAATCTTTGGCTTCGTAGACTAGAAGCAAGTATCATCAATGGACTCAAGGCTTAAAGAGGATGGAATCCTTAGTTGAATCAAGTCACAACATATCTCAAGAATGTGTGTCCAGTGAGTTGATTTCCCTCTCTCAAAGACCATAGAGGATAGTGATCGATCGGCCAAGACAAGCTACATGGATAACCTGACCCCAAAAGTAACCAAGATATCACTTTGCTATCAGTCAGGCATCTATAGCCTCGATGGAGTTTTCGTTGCAATCCACATGCAAATTTCTCTATTGCCAGTTGGGCATCCATAGACCTAATAGAGTTGCTCACACACCCACACAATTTCCTATTTTTTGAATATTTTTTGTTCTTTCCTTTTCTCTTTTCTTTCTTTTGTGTTTTCTTTTAATAGTCTTCTGCTCAACTGTATAAGCAATGAGGCTTATAGTGGGTTTGGAGAATGCAGTGGTCACTCAAGTAGATTTAATATTTTTCACTTATCAAGGCTTCATGATAACTATCATATGGTCCTTCAAGAGTATTTAAAATGTGTATTATGTGAGTCATGGGATCAATGTGAAATGATTCAAAGAAGGGTTTTATTCTAGGTCAAGCCAAAGTTTAGGTGGGGTGGCCTGATTCATGGAAGCAAACAAAAAATCTTGGTAACTCATGAAGACTTATCCATGGAACAAACATAAGTGTGTAGCATAGTGGGCCGTTTGGGCAGGACGAGCACGACCACCACATCAAGATCGAACAACACCCTCAGCAAAAACAAGGGCCGAAAAATAAGCAAAGGTAAAGCAAATCAAAAAAAAGAGCAAAGACCTACTTTAACTATGTACAAGGGTGAGCTTGAAAATATTAGGCAAGGAAATAATTCTTAAGGTATTTCCCATTGACTGGAAACAAGACATATTCTCTAGTGAGCATTTTCAAGCGAAAGGCATTGTCTCCTAGAATTTCATAAATTTGGAAGTGGCCAAGCTAGAGCTTGTTGAATTTGTCATGCCACCCTTTCTTCTCATGGGCCTTGTCCCAACATAGGACTAAATCAGCAATCTTGAAGGCCTTGACTTTAGATTTTTGATTGAACCATCTTTTGACTACACCCTAGTGTTTGGCAATTTTTTTATTTTTTCATTGCATACGTCCTCCAGGTGGAGTAGTTCAACTAGGCGAGATTCAAGACGCTCTCCCTCCTCATAATATGGGTTGATAAATTGTAGCATGGGAATCCTAAGGTGGATTGCGAAAACAAGATCTAGGCCATAAATGAGATGGTATGGGGAATTACCCAAGGCTGCCTTGTGTCGGGTGTGATCTGCCCATAGAGCAAAATGCAACTAGGTGTGCCAGTCCTTTGGATTCTTATCAAGCAATTTTTATATAATGGTCAACAAGTTGTTATTCATGGATTCAATTAATCTATTACCTTAGGGATAGTAGTTTGATGATAATTTGAGGAAAATACCATAATTAAAAGCCCAACTTGCAAATTTGAGGGATACAAATGCAGGACCATTATCACAAACTATTGCAAATGGGTAGCCAAAATGATTAATAATAAAACTTTCAAGGAAATTAGTTACTACCTCAGTTGTGCATTATCTACAAGAAATTGCTTCTGTCCACCTAGTACAATAATCAGTTGCAATAAGAATGTACCTATGACCTACAGAGGATGGTGGGTTTATCAGACCAGTGAAGTCGAGTCCCCACTAAGCAAACAGTCTTACCTCAGCAACCGACTGTAGTAGAACAGCAACATATATCTCCCTGGTGGCAAAAATTTGGCATATGTGGCAGGATCAGACGTGGTTGTGAGTGCCTTTGAATAGATTCAACCAGTAGTATCTAGCCCATAGAATTTGATGGGTTGTTGAAGGACCAGATCCATGTCCTATTCCAAACTTATCATGTAATTCCTTCAACACTTTAGCTGCTTCTGCCTTCCTTAAGCATCTGAGATAAATCCCTTTAGGATTCTTCTTATATGGCATAGCCCCTTTCAGTATATAACTGTTACTCTTCAGTCTCAGAGCTCATTTTTAGACTCCTTACAAGCACTATGGGCACTTGTTATTCAATAAATAGTAAACAATTTCATTGTACCATTCATCAAGAGAAACATCCTCTAGGTAGTACTGTTGGACAATGAGTTTTGGTTCTATCTTTTCCATTGTACTTGTGAGAGCTTGTCCTAAAACTAGTTTCATTGGTTGGATCTCCATGTCATACTCTTGAAGGAGCATGACCCATGTTGCTCATCTTTCTCCTAGTTTGTTCAACATCAACAACACTTTAATAGGTGTGTCTAAAACAATGGCAAACACTTTATTTCTCAAGATGTAATGCCTGAATCTCTTGACTCCATGAACCAGGGAATATGCCTTTTTTTCAACATTATGATAATGAAGTTCAACATCCTTTAGTGGGGCACTCATGTAGGCAATAGGATGTTCACTTCCTTCATAATCCTTCTATGTTAACATGTTGGCGCACAAGGATCTGAAGCAAATCAATAGATGTAGAATGGTTAAGAATAATCAGGGTTGACCAGTGGGGGGCATCTACAATAGCCCTCTTAATTTCTACAAAAGCTTGCTTGGCTTTCGGTGTCCAATATACTTTAGCATCTTGTTTAAGCATAGCATTCAATGGATTGACTATTTCTGCAAATCCTGTGATGAACTCCCAGACAAAGTTGATTTTTCCAAAGAAGGATTTCATTTCCTTTTTACTTCCCAAAGGTTGAATCTTCAAGATAGTCTGAATTCACTCTAGATCAATTGATATTCCCTTTTCTAAATGTTAGAAACCAAGATCCCCTGCATGCAAATGGATACCTGTCACATGCAAAAGTCATTCAGAACAAACAAGAAGTTTTGTAAACCTCAAAGTGTAAAATGCATTATTGAGAATCTCGGTTATTACAAAGAGATCAATCCTTATGAAGGAGATCAAGAAACCCTAAATGAAACCCTAGTGTGCACACTTAATAATTAATAAATACGCAAATGGATACCTGTCACATGCAAAAGACATTCAAAACAAACAAGAAGTTCTGTAAACCTCAAAGTGTAAAATGCATTATTGAGAATCTCGGTTATTACAATGAGATCAATCCTTATGAAGGAGATCAAGAAACCCTAAAAGGGAAACCCTAAATGAAACCCTAGTGTGCACACTTAATAATTAAAAAATAATTATTAATGCGCCTAAGTTTAGCTTAAGCATCTAAAGGAATAAGTGACTTAATTAATTAAATAGTATGATATAATAAATTAAGCATAACAACTTATTACTCTAACACCCCCCCTTAAGATGAACTTAGGAAGAAGCTAAAACACTAGAAGAAGATGAATGCAAGCAAAGATGGGTCCCGACAACTAGGCCTGATCAGGTACCCATTTACAAATGCAAGAATGAGGTAGAGAAGGAAAATCCAGTGGGACAAAACCCCCCTACAATGAGATGACATGATGCAAAGAAGCATTGGAAGAACATTGTAGAGTAACACTGGAACCAAAATCTGGCAAGCAAGGAAAGATACTTTTGTCTACTACTGAAACCAAATGAGAGTCACTGATTGACTTAAGAAATCATGAAAAAAGCAACAACAGACCCAATGCCTCATAACACTCGAAAACTCCAAACGGAAACAACCCTAGAATCTATGAAGTAGCAGTCGATTATTGAATGATGTATCACTGAAAATGAAGTGCAAAGATGCAAGTTGCACTCTCCCAACTGTCAAAGCATCCAAGTAACCTCCAAAACACCCATCGGACCAAATCTAGAATAACGATAAACCTAGGATAGATACAAAAAAAAGTGCATGGACAGCAACATAAAGCTCCTCAATACCTTTCCAACGCCGCAAAGATAGCGAAAATCGAAGATTGTGGCAAAGAGTTATGAGCTTGGAAGCATAAAATAAACATCTGAATTCAAACAGAAATAAATGCAACTAAACAAAAAAAAATTGAGAAATAAACTACACCACAGGAAAGTGCTCGGAACTAGCTTTTCGGTGATATCTCATTTGCTCGATTTCGATACCGTATGCCCAAGTTATGCCAAAAACAAAAAAACTTCTCTTTTAGGCAAATCAGGGTTAGGAGGGGGCAAAGAGGCCATACGGCCGATGACATCATGCTGACCTCAACACTTCATGGGAAAAAATTTGATGGCCATGTGGCCGTTGCCACAAAAAATTGATAGAGCCCCTGGTCGTTGATATGACCAGGGGCTGGTTGCTGGAAATGGCCGGGGGCTGGGCGCGAGGGGCCTGGTTCCCCATATGACCGTGGTGGTAGAGGAGGAGCCCTCAAGGGTTGGCGGTGGCCCTCGATCCTCCATATGATCGGGGCGGAGCTGCTGAGGGGCCCATGAGGCTGGAAGGTGGCCGACGACGCTGCAGGGTGGAGCCATCGGCGGTGGTGGCGGGCCGGTGACTGCCTGGTGGCTGCTCGGTGGCCATCTGGTGGTGTGTTTCTGAAACACTGGAGGAGCCGGCCTGCATCCCGAAAATAAAACTTTTTTAATTTTATTTTATTTTTGCGCATCGGGAAGCATACTGGGGACGCCGTACGACCTCCCTAGCAAATTTTTTTTGCCTTTTGGACCAACTTCACCAAAATCGATAATTTGATAGGTGTTTCTAGGGTTTTGGGGCGTTGCGAACATGATGGCATCGTTTGTTTATGCCCATAGTGTCTCAAAAAATTGGCTACCCCCAGATCTTGCAAAAAAGATGTTTGTGGAAACCCTTGCACTTGAAACTCACTAAGAGGTCATATCTTCAGATCGCGAACATGCAGTGGTAGGTCTGAAGCTCTGATACCATGTTAGAAACCAAGATCACCTGCATGCAAATGGATACCTGTCACATGCAAAAAACATTCAAAACAAACAAGAAGTTCTATAAACCTCAAAGTGTAAAATGCATTATTGAGAATCTTGGTTATTACAAAGAGATCAATCCTTATGAAGGAGATCAAGAAACCGTAAAAGGGAAACCCTAAATGAAACCCTAGTGTGCACACTTAATAATTAATAAATAATTATTAATGCGCCTAAGTTTAGCTTAAGCAACTAAAGGAATAAGTGACTTAATTAATTAAATAGTATGATATAATTAATTAAGCATAATAACTTATTACTCTAACACTAAAATCATGTGTCCCAGTAGTTTTCCTTTTGTCACCCCAAAGATACATTTCTTTGGATTCAACGAGATACCAAATTCTCTACATTTCTAGAACAACTTACACAAATCGAAGACGTGATCCCCTCTATTCTTTGAAAAGACTGTAAGGTCATCCATATAGATGATGATACACTTACCAATGAGGTCTTTAAAAGCTATATCCATAGCATGCTAAAATGTTGCACCTGTGTTGATTAAACCAAACACCATTCTTCTGGATGCAAATTATAGACATGAAAAATGTACAATTCGATCCAACGCACTTGACTCTGATTACTAACGTCGTTTCTTCCTAAATCACAATCTCAACTTATCATCACCTTCTGTCTCTTAATTAGATAAATCATTATTTATTTAATTAAGTCTTTCTCCCTTGTTGATTAAATTAATCAATTTAATTTAATTGATCCTCTGTCTTTGGTCATTTAAATAATTTATTTTATTTAAATTAAATCTCTAAAGTCTTCTTATTAAATTGAATAAATTAAACATTATTTGATTTAATCTAACATTATCCCCTTTAGTTAAATAAATCAAAATCATTTATTTAATTAACTCTTCCTCTCAATTTGATTTAAATCAATTCATAAATTTAAGTCTAAATTGTCACATCTCCTAAATTCCTCATTAAATTAATTAAACTTTGATTAATTTAATCTTAATCTATGTCACATTCTCTAGAGAATGCAACTTGCACAATAAATCAAATAGTTTGATTTATTAATTCATCTATTTTCCCTCACATGGCATCAAAAGGGAATATTCCCTCAAATTTGAATTCAAATTCAAATGGACTTAGTCCTTCCAACAAGGCATTTAAGACCTCTTACATGTCCTTGACCTTGAGCCAAGTTACATTAACTTCATTTCTCTTTCCCTCTCACATGTCACATTCAAAATTCAAATTTGAATCCAATGGCATTTATCTTGCACATTGAACAAAATGTGCTCATTCCTCCACCATTCATATCTTGACAAGTGGCACTTGGCCATTGGATGTTGAATGATCCCACATTGCTTATTCTCACTCATTCTTTCAAGATTGAAATCTATAAATGAAAGACTCTTCCTCTAATTCTAACATCCACAATTTGAGTAAACTTACTATACTCAACTTCATCCTCATCCACAATTACATGCAAAGTTACTCTCTTCACATTGAGAGCCAATTTTGCCCACTTCACTCAACCAATCACCATTTTCACAATTTGTAACAAGGTTATGCTCAAATCTCTTTGGAGGTTTGACCATTGCTCAATCAATCAACATTGCAACTTAGGAATTGGGAAAGGGCCATGTTGGGTCTCAAAAATGCAGGTTTTAACTAGAAGAGTTTGCCCAAGCTCTTACTACACTTTTGGTCAACGTATAAGGCCAATTGATGCAATTGTACCTTCTTCTCTTTAGGTTCTACTAGACCAAGGTGGGTGAACCTAATGAATGATGCAAATTTAAAAGTATTTCCTGATGCAACAAACTACCCATAATGGCAAAGGTAGTGGATAGATGAAAATATCTACAACCAATCCTACTCCTACTGCACAAATGAAAGGATTTTGAATAAATTGTTTGATATGAAATTCTATCTCTGGGTTGAGGCAGATCAGTTCCTTTCTGTCCACATGGGCAATGGAGTCAAAATGGAAAATGATATATGTTTCCTCTTATTGGCTTAACTCTAGTTGTTAGGCACATCAAAATGAAATCTTACTGACTGGCATATAACTTCATTTATTTATGTCTTGCATAAACTGTGCTGGGATATTTCTTAATCTGGTTCTACTTCAGCAATCCAAATGAAATTCTTAAATTACTGTGATTTATTAGAAGAATTTTAACTCTGACTTGCAGACACCAACTAATTAAATCACACAAAATGGGAGAACACTTTGATAAATCAGAAATATACTTGATACACTGATTTAAATGACAGAAAGATCTCAAGTTGGAGACCACCAAAGATAAAGAATTTAGATTATTATAACATAACAAATGAACACCAAAAGATATTCATCAATTTTAAAACATCTTCTCCATTACACTGTTTCAAGAAAGATTTGTACATTTTTTACATTCCCCAG
The DNA here is from genome assembly GCA_007115665.2 of Sequoiadendron giganteum. NCBI lineage: Eukaryota > Viridiplantae > Streptophyta > Pinopsida > Cupressales > Cupressaceae > Sequoiadendron > Sequoiadendron giganteum. The sequence continues at coordinate 13,140,235 of CM021105.1, forward strand.
TCCCTTCTTGGGAAAAATCTAACTCCTACAGTCTAACTACTGCCTTCTTTTTTCTTTCTACAACTGATTTTCAAATTATTTATACAATCATGCCAAGGGTCATGACCCTTCATATTACAGTTACATCTATTTACAATTTCATGTTTATGGTCGTTTGTATTCTTTAGCAGAAATTAAAATATTTAATTGCACTGCCTTATCGACAAATTAAATATTTTAACTATAGTTGTGCTTTTGATTTTGCTTTAAGTACTTTTCCTGCTCGATCTTCACTCCTTACCACGCTACCGTGACCTTTATTTCCACTTCCCACGGTATCACGGTCATTGACTTTGACTATATCCGCTCCCATCTACTGCATTACCGCAAGCACCTTGATGATGGCTAGTGGTACTGTGGTATCCATTTCGCTGTCTCCATTAACTTCTTACTGCATTATCGTGGTCCTCTTTGGATCCCCCCACGGTATCGCGGTGAATTTCTTTTACACTTCCTCAGTCGTGCCTTAACTGTCAGCTAACCGCTACCTGTTTACCGTGGCCACCGTGGTCTGTGGTTTGACCGTGTGCGTTACTGCAGTGAACATTATCTGTCAACTCCTTAGCCGCTTCACCAATGACTAATGGTTTACTGTGCTACTGCGGTCAATGAATTGACCGTGTGCAGTAGTGCGGTAAACACTCCATGCTAGCTCCATTGACCGCTACCCGACCACCGCGCTATCGTGGACAGTACGATGTCCCCCCGCGGTATAGCGGTAAGGGTTAAAATGATTTTTTTATTTTTTAAAAGGAGCCGTAATGGTATAAAGTGAATTAAGATAAACCATTTTTATGAGAAAGTAGGGAAATATTAGATTCAAATGAGAATAAACCTTAGGAATTTTATGGAAATTTGTGGAAATTTGTGGGAAAACCTTAGGGTTTTAGATGGAAATTTTAGGTTCTAACAGGCTAATTGCAACACTTCATTGGCACCAATTCCCCCATGGAATCATTATGCTATTAGCTTAATTAGGATTTATGCTATTTCATTTAAGTTTTTTTTGTTCTTCATTTCCTAATTCCAGTTTGAATAGATGGATTTTGTGGGGAATCTCTCATACTTGTTTGCATGCATTTGATCTAACAATCTAATATGTTTTGTTTCTCATTTGCATTTGCAGGTTTAGGGGTTCACACAAATGCCCCACATTTTGTGGTGAAAGTCATTTTGTACTTGTCTTCATATTGCACCATTACTTGATTATATCCAAAGTAGCTATCAAGAAGCGACATCATCTGTGAACCATTGACTATTTGCAACACTTCATCTAGAGAGGGCACTGGGTAATTATCTTTCTCAGAAGCTTGGTTTAGATTTCTAAAATCCATGCATAATATTATTTCTTCGTTTTTCTTCCTGACCGAAACCAAATTTTCCACCCATGTGGAATGCTTGATGGGGAAGATGATACGGGTGGAGAAAAACTTTTGTACTTCCTTGAAGATGATTGGTTCCAGGATCGCATTAATCGGACGTTGTCATTGCCTAAAGGACCTTACATTTGACTTGAGGGGGGTGGTATGAGTAATGATCAAAGTATCATACATTTTGAGGTCCTCATACCCCCAAGCTATCACATCATGATAAAAATGCAGTGCATCAACAATTCCATTTTTTTCTTGTGGGGTGTAAACTTTACTAATAAACACATTATTAACATCTTTTGTAGTACCCATATTGTGAGCATCACACTGGTTGTCTATGGAATCCTTCTTGTTTAGTTGATCTTGGTCCCTTATGCGATCTAGGTCAAATATCCTTTCTAACTAGACCATACCCCTAGGTATTGTGTTTATCTTCAAATTAATAACACCTTCTATTTCAAGCTCTGCTTCCTTGGGTTCTACTTCATCTATGATTTGGGAGGCGAATTCATTTGAACTAGTGATGAAGTACAGGATATGATTATCATCATCAAACACTTGGAAGTTGGTTACATTATCAAGCACTAATGGGGTAGAGATGAGTTCCATAGTGAACTTCTTTAGGCCAGTCAATGATAACGAATGTAGGGTGCTAGCTGCTTGTGCTAAGGCATCAATGGTTTGGTTCTTGCCTCGAGGAATTAACTAAATATTAAATGTGTCTAGTCCTTCTATGAGATCCCATACTCTATGTATATAGTTTTCTAGCCTTCGATCATGATATGAGTACAATTTCCTAACTTGCTTGACAACTAGCTTGGAATCTCCAAATACTTTTAGCATTTTAACCTTTTTCCTTAATGCCATTAGTAATCCATGAACTAATGCCTCATACTCAGCTACATTATTAGTGCAATAGAATTGTATTATATGGACATAAAAGTATGTCTTACCTCAGGAGTTGATTAACTCGAAGCCTGCTCCCACTCCTTGCTTGGATTTGGATCCATCAAAGTGCAATGTCCAAAATTTAGAAGAATTTTTGTCTTTGGAGTTGATTGAGCACACTTCGTTGGCGTGCAGTGGATATTTCCCCTCATCTTTGGGTGGTTGTTTTCCTTCCGGCTAGTTTTGATTTGACTATTCAGCTAGAACCTCCTTTAGAGTGATTTTCCTTTTGATATGATCTACGATTGTTCGGCACAAGTAGCACTAAAACTTAGAATGAGTGGTATCATGTATTATACACTAGTTGGGTAACAATAGCTCTTTGAAATCCATCTTGGCTCCTAAACTAAGTTGATCTTGCACACATTTTTGCATGAACTCTTGGAAGCCATCAAACAACCCAAGGTGGTCGTCATCTTGGAATTCTTCATTTTCAAACCCAACCAACACTTTTGTGCTATTGGGGAGAGGATTCAGATTAGTGGGGGCATTGCATAGCACAAGGATCTCTTCTATACCCTCTTCATCCTCACCTTGGTAGGCAACGAGAAAGTAATTTTCTAACTCCATTTTTGCAAACAACACTTCATTCAAATTGTTAGACTTAGTGATCATAAATTTCATATGGGGCTCACATTCAATATGGATTTGATTGGGCAACCCCTTCCAAGGTAACCATAGATGTGAATAATTAGTTGCAACATAACCATTCCAGGCTCGAGTGAAGTCTCTTCCAAATATGATGTCATAGGTGTTGGGGATGTCAACAACCTAAATGTCAATAACTTTCTATACCCTTGCGTCCACTATGACCTGCATAGGGATCCTATTCATCTCCCCTACTATGTTCAACTTAGTCTTATCAAATTGAGTCACCTTACATCTAGATGGGGATGGGGTTATTCCTAGTGCTTTGCACACTGTGAATGGCAAGACATTAGATGAGGCTCCTGAGTCTAGCAGGTAGTTATGCGGATTTTTTCCAAATATACGAATTGTCAACAGGAAAGGAAGGGTCTCCAACTTCCCCTTAAACAGCCTCACAGAAACATTAGACTGGGCCACCTGAGCCTTGTCCTTGTCATTACTTTTACCTTTAGTAAGTACCATGTTTTTTTTCTTGGTTGGATGTTTATCTGATGGCTATTTTTTTGTTGGGTGGTTGGTTGGGTGGTTGATCGGGCTTCTTTCCCATAATTTCCTTGGTCATGGGCTCATTTTTGAGGTGTTAAATGCTACTCTCTTCACGGGTGCCTCCTGAACTAGTTTTGATGGGGAAGTTTCATTCAATGATCAAAAAAAGGCATTCTTGATTGTGGGTACTCTTAGCAATTAAAAGGCTAATAGGCTTATCTTTACTTTCTTAAGTTCCTTGGCCACATATTCACCCATTTGCTCCACTTTTACCTCAGATGAATTGCCTTGGGTAGCATTAGCAGGTTGGTATTAGGTTGGATTGGGCTGCCTATTTCTATTGAAGTACTAGGTAGGCATTTTGGGATAGGTTGGGTTATTGTTAGCATTGGGATCCGATGGGGTATTGAAATTGTTAGGTGTGGTAGAAGTTGTAAAAGGACCACTAGCTTGTCTATTTCTCAAGTTGTAAGGGGTGGTGCATTGATGGAACATATGAACCTCAACTTCAAGTTGCTCTTCCTCTTCTTTGGGACCATTATCTACTGAATCAAATAATTGAGATAAAGAGCTCTCATTACTTACCTCCTTTGATTCGCTTCCCTTCATTGTGACCTCTTTCTCAAGAAAGTTATCGTCACTTTGAGGGAAGGGATCCTAGTTGACCACAAAAACTGAAGAGTGGTATGGTTCTGATGGAACTATCTCTCTATAGCTCGAACCATCAACAACATTTTACACCTCCACTTGGAAGATTTCTGCAGCAGTTTGGAACTCTAGACAATCAAGCTTGGAATGCCAATTGGTTTTGTGAATTATAAACCATTTGAATAACACTGCCTCCACCAAGTAGACTCCACTTGTTTATTTATTTGGGTTACTAGGAGGGTCAAGAGGTGTGGGTACCCAACCATTGTTGGGTCTGGTATTCCATGTCCTATTCTATCTTTGGGATGGCCTCCTTTCGAAGTTATGTCCTGAGCTTTGACCTCAGTAGCATAATATACTAATCTGGTTCAAGCATCATCAACTACGTAAGGTGGATACAACTTCATGTATGTTCTATAAAATTTGTTATTGAATGAATTGATTGGCTCATTGACCTCCCTCCATACAACATGAATTGTTGATACAAGTCAGCAGGGATGACTGGAATCTTAAATTTCTATAGAAAGGTGTTCTTCATGAGATCCCAAGAGGTAATAGAGCCTATCGACAAGTGGATGTACCAATAGAATGCTTTATCTCCCAATCAGTAAGGGAAGAGTCTGCAAGCCACATCCTCATGTTCAATCTGCATGTCCTTTAATGTTGTTTGAAAAATCTTAATATGTTCTTCTATTTTCCTATGAGGATCATGCAGATGGAATTTAGAGTAGAAGCCTTCTAGATTCTTCGACATGCCATGATAATCATGTTGAAGGATAAATGAGATGGATTGTTGCCCAACCAAGCCATTGGTAGAGGTTGTTGGTGTGAAAAAAAGTATTGTACCTAGCTAATTCACTCACTAGGTAATTAGGGGAAATATTCACATAGTTAAGTTTACTTAGGATAAAAGATTCTTTCTAGAAGTATTAGTTGGCTTTTCTAGAACTTATCTTATCTAGCTAGTATTGCTTGGTTCCTAGGTAGTTAGTTTGTTGGTTGTCTCATGTAATAGGATTAAGACACTTGTCATGATCTTGTCTAATCCTACATCTCAACCTTTCCTTTATAAGCAAGACATCTCATGTACATTTGAATCAATTCAATCAATTCAATCTTGCATTGTAAGCAAGCTTTCTTGCCATTATCTCTCTTATGGAAGTGGTTTTGGTCTAGCAACTATTCTTGGGGGTGTTGGGGAGTCACCATTTACTCCCACATGGTATCAGAGCTCTAGTGTTGCAGATTCCTTCCCAAATTTAAGGGTTTTATGTTGGATTGAAGATTTTGCTGGGTGCAAATTGGGATTTTATTGACCTCATGGTTGAATCCAGGGCGTCAAAGAAAGTTAGTTTTTCATTTCGTTTCGTCATATTTAGATATGTTTTGGCTGATCTACAAGCGTTTGGAAAAGTGTGAAGAGTAGCTGATCCAAGAGGTCACTCAATTTTTAGAGAACTTTGGACCCAGATCTGCATCACCATTGCATTCAGAAGGCCTTGCAGATGAATTTTGACTGTCAATTTGTCCATTTTCGGTAATATTTGTTTCTGAGGAAAAAAATTTTTGCTTGAGTAGGCCATACGGCCTCCTAGATCGAATTATTGAATTTTTTTTTTCTGTGTTTTTATTATTTTATCGGGCAAAATTTTTTCAATTATCGGCTACATTTTTCTATAATTATTGTATCGGGTATATTTTTTAAAAAATATAGTTTGGGGCTTTTACACAAAAGTCGGCATCTTGTGTGGAATATTCCATAGTTTTCATTCGCATTGGTCTGTGTCCCACCTGCTATTGTCACTTCGTTCAGTGAATGGTATGAGTGGCTTCTTTAAATCATAGGTGACATGACCGGTTAGTACATGCCAAATTAGTGATGGATGGTTCAAGTCTTCATTTGCAAGCTCCTGTCAAATTGTACAATCTCATCGAAGGTTTTTACATTGGCTTTCTTTAAAGTTTTTATATGTTAAAAATCTTGTTTTATTTTTGTGTAAAGGCTGATCACATTTCCTTCAAAATGGACATGCAAATTATTAAAAAATTTGTTTAAAATATTGTCTAAAGCTGACCATATGTTTGGAGCCAAAAAATTTGAGCCTATTTAGCCTTTAAATGTTGTGATTTTGCCTCTTAGTGCCTTAAAATAACCATTTTTTTCATTTTATCATAACTTTCACATACGGTGGCAAAATTTTTGAAACGAAATATCGCCGAAAAGCTGGAAATCTCAAATTTTCAGTGGTACAGCTATTTTAAATAAAAATGTAGTTTTGTGATAGTTTTTGCTGATTTAAGTCAAATCATGTATTTTGGCTCCCGAGCTCATAACTTCTTGCCACAATATCTGATTTTGACAATTCTTGCAAATTTGGAAAGGTATTGAGGAGCTCTATCCATCCATTCATGCACTTTTTCCTAATTTTGTTTTAGGTATTTGTGATTTCAGATTTTTCCTGGTGGGTCTACTGAAGGATACTTGGATATTTTGGACATTAGGAAAGTGTTGTTTTGATCCTTGTACTTCATTTCAGCTATACTGTATATGTTGATCTCATATTTTATCATTTGAGAAGTGTATCATCATTCTAATCATGGGTTATTCAACTCATCCTTCTGTAATAGTTTTGACTAGGGATAATTATGAGTCATGGCAAAAAAAAATCATAACACATTATAGGTGGCTAAATCTTTTGCCTCATCTTTATGGACTTATTCCTAAACTAGAAACAACATACAAGAAATTAGTTTGGGGTAATAAGAATGATCATATCATAGGATTGATTGGTTCTACTTTTAGTGTAAGCATCTTTAGTGAGACTTATCATAAGGTATTCTTAGACATCTCATGCCCACACACAGTTTGGACCAAAGTTTGGGAGATATTTGGAGATCCATACAAGCCTCAATTCCCAGATGATCTTTCTTTAGATTGCCGCATTCCACTTGATGATGTTGACAACATACCCTATGATGATGACACCTTAGAGGAGTTTGAATATGATGCAGAAATTGAGCATCTTGATGATCCAAAGACTTCTCTCGCAACTCCTACTTCTCTAGTTGAGATCACACATTCATCTTTTGTTGATGAGTCAGTGAGTTCTTCCATTGATTCATTACAATAGGTATCTGATAGTCTTCCTGATTGGGATTCCTATTTGACAAACATTTCTTCTTTGTTTTTGGAGTCTCACATTTTAGATTTGGAGGACCAATTTGAGGGTTTATCTCTCCCATTTGATGATAGTCATGGATCCACTATTGTCACTTCATGTTTGTCTTCAGATTTTGTTCAAGATCAGTTTGCATGTGTTCTTGGTTTGTCACAGTTTTTTGTGATTGGGCATGTACCTGATTAGCTTGTGGCATCTTCATCATCTAAGAACTTGGCAACACATGAGAAAATTTCAGAGACACAATATTTATGCATATGTATTCCTCCCAATTCTTATCCTAAATGGGAAGCATTCCTACATTTATACATGGTGTATCTTTTTCCCAAGGGGAAAAACATTGTTTATAGGCATTGGATTATGTTTTGTCCTTAGACATTAACCATACTTGCAGGCGATTACACATTGTGGGGGGAATATCTTATCTCTCTATTTCCCTCTTATGGGGGGGTCATTGATTGTATATACACGATGGATGTAGGCCTTGGGGGGTATCATTGAGTCCTCCATACATCATGTTTTGTTTTGTTTTGTTTCTTTTCTCTCTTTTGGAGAGGAGTTTTGTCCCATTGGGTTTTCTCCTTTTCTCCGCTTGTGAGAGATTGTATTGTTTCCATTTGCATTGTAAATGGGTACCTAACATGGCCTAGTAGTCGGGACCCATCTTCATCTTCATCTTTGCATAATAATCTTCTCCCTAAGTTGCACTTAAGCGGGGTTGTTGGTGTGAATATATGTCTTGTACCTAGCTAATTCAGTCACTAGGTAATTATGGGACATATTCACATAGTTAAGTTTACTTAGGATAAAATATTCTTTCTAGAAGTCTTAGTTGAATTTTCTAGAACTTATCTTATCTAGATATTATTGCTTGATTCCTAGGTAGTTAGTTTGTTAGTTGTCTCATGTAATAGGATTAAGACACCTGTCATGATCTTGTCTAATCCTACATCTCAACCTTGCCTTTATAAGTAAGACATCTCATGTAAATTTGAATCAATTCAATCAATTCAATATGGCATTATGAAGCAAGCTTTCTTGCCATTAGATCTCTTATGAAAGTGGTTTCGATCTAGAAACTATTCCTAGGGGTGTTGGGGAGTCACCATTTACTCCCATAGGGGGTGGTAAGGGGTGATTTGTAGCAACTTGTCGATGAAGTGGGGTAGCTGTTGTAACAATGCCTTGGATGTGGGAAGCGAATGGGGAAAAGATTGGTTGAAGTGAAGGAGAAGATGGAAATGGAGGGGATGGAGGTCAAGAGGGTGGAGCTGATGATGAAGTGTCCCCTTTCTTGGCTCTTCTAGCCCTGGTAGGGGTATTTAGCTCTTGAAATTTTTCCTTATTTGGTGTGGATCTGGTTACCCGATCAAATATTTGACGGGAGAAGGATCCAATTCGATCCAGCTTCATCCACGTGCCCTCCTTCTCATGCCAGTTTTTTTGATGAGTTGTTTTACACTTTCTCAACATAGACATCACACTAGATGAAAATATCTTGAAATATGAAAATATACAACTAAGTTTTAGAAAATCACCCCAAGGTCTCTTGGGCGTCAGGTCATGACTTGCAAAAATAGCTTATTTTTTGTTGTGATTTGCTGGTAATCACCAAGGGGAATTTATGGTTCACAAAGCATGGAGTCTTCTTGGGTCTGTGATGAAGTTTTAGATTTATGTAAGTGGATGAATAGTGACAACAATGTCAAGACAATAGTTTGAAACTCACTTATGTCATCAGATTTAGCTTTGTAGTGATGTTGGAAATATTTTCTTGAATCATATTTTTAAAAGAAATAGAAAAAGGAAAAGGGTTTAGAAGTTTCCTAAGTCTAAAACTAAGATGAATAGTAACAATGGAGGATGCTACAATGGACATACTTCCAAACTATATTTTACTTAACTAAGGATAGCCCACAATATCATAAAATTACTGCAATATTCAAAGGCTTACTTATGATTTTCAAACTGTAACATGAATACTTAAAGCATATATATACATATTTGAAGTTTAGTGTTGTAAATTGACTAGCTCAGACTAAATTTACATAGCAATTTTTCATCAACAAATAGCCAAAAGTGTGACCTGAAAGTGCATGAAACACTATAACATACATCCACCATTAAAGCACAACATGAACTACTAACAGAAAATGACCTTAAACTAAAATAAGCAACACTGAAACTAACTATTGGAGATAGAATAATGCACACATAAAAGAGAAAAAAATAAGAAGCCATCAACTCAATGCTTTTCTTATATTTTGCAGTAGCATGTCTTTACACAACAACTCATCTCTCCCTTTGAAAATGAGAGGATGCCCCTATTTACAGTTTTCAAAAAGTAGAATGAATAGACAAGATTCATTCTAACTTAGGGTTTCACCTAACCCCAATATTTTATAGTATAAAATAGACTCTTTTGTCTTTTCCCTATTTTGTCCTATAGTCTATTTTGTCTTCTAGTTGCTTCTAGCCTTTTCAGCTATTTTAACAAATGCTCATCAACTATAATGCGATTTCCAACTTCCTTATGTGTTGTTTCATATTCTACAAACTTCCCAATGATAGCTAACAGTTTCTTTTCTTCAAAGAGGTATGATTTCAAGATCTGGAAGGCAACCCTTTTAAATCCTTCCACCATTTGATCTAAGTGTTCTATGCATTTTGGTGCAGCTCTAATAATTTTCTCAGACTCTGAGAAGGCCCTCACAGGAAAATCCATGAATTTGGTCGACAACATGCTATCGGGCCCTTGCTCTACTCTCTTGTGGAATTCACATTTGATGGCTTCCTGTTCTAACTCCAAGATGGGAATCTCATAGCCTATCATTAGCTTTAAGTACTCATCACATTCAACCCTATGATTTATGATTTGTTCATGGTTGGCCTCTAATTCTATCAAGGCCCTCTTTAAAACCTCTTTTTTGTATTCAAAATTTTGCAACCATGCCTTGGGTAGCCAATGATCTTCTTTTGACTGATCCCATTCATTTTCCCATAATTCTTGAGAGAGCTTGAGAATGCTCTCCAGCTTCAGATATGTAATTATATAGAGCTCAGGGAATTCCTTGCAGATCCCCATTACATCCTCGACTTCCTTTTGCAAAACCTGAAATTCATTGTGCATCTTTGTTGTGCACTTGATTCCTTCGTCACCCATTTTGATGACTATTTTGAACCAATTAGATGTAAACTTGGTCCAACTCTTCATCATCTCCATTTTACTAACTTCCTCTTTGGATAGGATTGCGGGTGGAGGTGATTGGGGATGGAGCTTGTTCTCCTAACATTATCCACTATTATATGTAGGCAGTTAGCTCTGCCACTTGTGATTCCAGTTCTTCCTTTGAAGATTGCTCTTTGTTCAACTGCTAAAGGATAGTGGACACAAACCCCTGAAATTCATTAATATTTTGAGCATGAGATGCCTAGCCCACATTAATTGTAGTCACCTGATAATATTTTCCCTGAATCATGCTTGCATCTTTATCTACTATAGGAGTGGAAACTTGGAGTATCCTATACCTAGAAGCATTAGTAATGATGTGTGATCTAATTTTTCGTTTCTTTTCATTTCTGGTCTTCACCACTTCTTAAGCTAGTATTGCATCTAATTGAGCCTTAGGGTTTACAAGTACTGGAGCTTTTCTCTTAAGTTGCTACTCTAAAAATGAGGGGACTTTTTCTTGATGGTCTGGAGATTTGTTGCTATCCCTTTCCTCCTATTCCTTCAATGGATCATTCTCTTCTTGCCCAAGAGCATCTTCATCACTTCCCTCTTCTTCATTTTTTTGCTCTTCTTGTAGTGTGGCCTTTCATTTGTGAGGCTTAGTAGAGTCCACATTTTCTTCGATGATATTTTCTTCTTCTAATGTTGTCCTCTTATTTTCTTTAGCTTGTTTCTTGAGCTCAACATTCTTTTCTTCTACAATTCTCTTCTTCTTTATCTTTTTCTCCTTTTATGGGCATTTCTTCATGTAAAAAGCCCTCATCTTGGCCAGCTTGTGGAGGCTTATCAGCTTTCCCAATATCAATACCTATATTGGTTTTCCCTTCATCGAAACAATGTTCCTCTGGGTTTGGTTCTTCATCCTTATGCTCCTCGGGCTGATCACCTTCTAGCTCCTGGTCGGAGGTCTCAACTTCATAGTAATCATCGAATTTTTCTGCATCTCCCTCCTCAAGAATTTTTTGCCCTTCTTCCTTGTGGACTACCTCATCCAGATCAATTTTTAGTCCTCCCTCAGGATGCTCAAAGTTGTCATTCTGGTCAAATTCTTCTAGCTCTTCAGCAATATCCACTAGTGTCTCTTTAGGTTCTTTTGCACTTATCTTCTCCATCTCTTTAGAAATTTGCATTGTAGCCTCCATTTTAGGAGGCTCAATAGGAGGTGGAGGAAGAGGCATGGCATCAACAATCTAGGCTATTAATATTTGAACTGAAGGATTAAGGATTTCCCCATAAAGCTTGGATGGCACATTTTACAAATAAGTGGCAAAGGCTTGTGGGAGGGTGAGAGGTGCCATAGAGGTTGTTGGTAGGGAAGGTGGAAGAGTGGAAAGAGTTGGAAATGGAGGTAGGAGTAAGGAAGATGAGAGTGGGGAAGTTGTGGAAGAGGAGGAATCAAACACCACCCGAGAGTTGTTAGGGAAATGGAAGTGAGGTGGATAGAGATGTCCACGACAGACAGAGATGAGACATGCAATGATTTGTGAGTGGTAGAGGATGGCGCAGTGGAAACAATAGATGGGAGAGCAAAGGTGGTGGTTGGTGGTGAGTGAGGTTTCTCAGCTTCTTCTTCCTCTTCGTGTGAAGGTTCCTCTTCTTGAGTGGTGCGCATTTTGAGAACAAAGGTTCCCGTTATTTTCACATATTTGGTGGCTACTTCCCTTCTGTTGATTTCCTTGTATACAACTTGTGCTTGGGCTTTCGCTCAGATGTGTCCTTTCTCTTCCTTGATTGAGTAATAGGTGGGGACCTGGTAGCCTCACCTAATGATCCCACGATGGTGCCACTATCTGTTTCACTTTCCAGCTCATCCTCGTGCTCTCCATACATTAATTTTGTGTCCTACTTGTGTAATTGAGTTATCTACTCATTTATCCACTACTTGGTCCTCTACTCTATGGGGTGGGTCACAATATCAAGGTATGTGATCTCTAGCTCATTCTAGTCAATTACCAGTAGGGGCACATTTATCAAAGCATTGTATCTTTCATCCAAAAGATTGTCATCTTCAACAATCTAGTCTCATACCAGATATAAGTTAATGGTCTTTACGAACTGGGCTATCATTCTCATATAGTGTCACTTTCTGACCTAGTAGCCATCATTGCAATTCACCCAAAAATCTTCAATGTGCAGTCAGTGAGCGTGCTGGCTCCAAACTTGCTTCTTCAATTTTTTGAGGGATCCAAGCCTCCTCTCTGTGTGTAGCTCAAAATTATATTCTACAAGCTCCTTTTCAGAGTACTCGATGCATGGGGCAATAGGACAAGAGCACATTCCCTATCCAAATGTGAGGGGATATGGAACCCTGACACAATGCATATTGTGCAATAAAGTGTGGGTAGTCTGTAGCTATCGAGTAAGCTCCAAAAATATCATTTTATCATTTGAGTAATAGGGAAGCCTGTAGGGTTTCCCCAAGAATCCCTATGCTCTGATGTATGTGAATTGTGGGAATTGGATAAAAAAATATCCAAATCCCTTTATGACTACTTTGGCATTGTGTGATACTCTTCTATGATAGTCCTCGGCCAGGGTTCGAATGGTATGCCTAATAAAGGCATCATTTACCCCCTTGTATTCTTTCTTAAAGTTCCTATACTGCAACTGAGGGTAGAAGTCATATACTCTGAGTTGTCCCTTCTTTGTTACTAATATTCCAACACAATCCAATCCTTTATATGGGAACTTTACAACTAGGAGGTAGACCAAATAAGAGGTCATGGAAAACTGTGAAGTCTTCTTCACTACCACGAATTCATTGTGCAATTTTTTTCTTATCATTTTCGCCCAGTGGAACTTGTTGTTGCCCCTAATAATCTCGTCTATGAAGTAAAACATCCATTCCTCAAAGAATGAGGAAGTGGGAAGGCCCATTACTCTACTTCGAAGCATGACTAAGTCATTGGATTCTTCGAAAAAATCACTCCTATATAGTGTTTGTGGTACTTTTTTGGAACTGCCCCTTTTATCTTTTAGCCATGTTTGATGTATTATCCTTTTGCAACCAATAGGGTCCTACTTCCAAAAATTTAGGGAGAAATTCATATCAACTTGTTCCATTACATCAAATGTGGGAATTCCAAATGTCCTCTCGATAGACTAGGGAGTGAAATCTGCCAACACCCTCCCATCACCAGTGATTATTATTATATTTTGAGGGTGATAACACTCTCGACAAGCCATTATTAATTCTAGAGCAACCAGAGCATGAGGAAAGCCTGCTGCCTTAGTGAGTCCACTTTTCTTGATTCTCAGAGCTTCCTCTATTGTGGAGTTAACCATAACCCTTTGTTTGAATTCGTCAATATTGGTATGCCCCAAATCAGTGTCAATGACCTTGTCCCAGTTGGAAGTAATCTTCTAGGTACACTCAACCCCATGGAACTCATACTTCATTTGTTCTTTTTCTTCCTTTCCTCTAGGAGTTCTTGTTGGTATTTTTCATTTGTCAATTTTCTCTACTGTCTTCTGCATTGGTCCCTCAGTAGGTTCCATAAATCCTACACACGAAATGTGCAGTAAATGCATTGACAGATTAGGAGAGGAAATTTTAGTTAAACCATGCAAACACATCATTAATTACATCCATATATTCCTAAAAGATCATTGCATTTATCATATTGCATCATTTGAGGATAATTTGTGGAGTTTGTTGAAATGTGGGTCTAGGGGTGCAAGCTTCCACCCTAAGGAAGTTGTTAGGGTGAAAGCCCTTAAGGGATGGCATTGGGCAATCGAACTTCCACAAGTAGCTACTCGATTGCAATTTTTTGCAAGAATTGAGCAGTTAACAAATCTAGTGTGTGGATATAAGGTAGAGGTGTTTGGAATTGTTTTCTCTAATTGGAGTGACCTTTTAAGCCTATGCAAGTGATGGTAGTGCGAAAGTCATTAGTGGGGCCATTGTAAAAAAAAAATTGTTAAGGGATGGCCAAGTGAGGACATCATTCCACAAGTAGAGTTTCGCATAGCGAAATCCACAATACCTCTTGACTTAGCTAATTTTTTTGTGAACACCTTTGGTATGGGCATAAAATTATAATTGGTCGTTTTGGCTCAAAATTTTGATCATTTCATGAAGTGTGGTAGTTGGGTGTGCGAAAGGCATGTAGCAGGGCACCATGGGGTCATCATTGTTAGTCAACGGCTTAGAATACTCATTGTCCTGCAGACCGCGGTCCACATGGGTAGACCCGTTGAGACCTCCCGACTTGGGTTTCTATAGATTGATTACTTTTTTATTGGGAGCGACATTGATTGGTGTAGGGCTTGCAAGTTAGGGGGCCAATTTTGATTTGCCACTAGGAATGATGTTGGGGAGGCAAACTTCCACCCAGGGCAACCCACATGGTTGGATTCACATAAATAATTTTACTTGTGATTCTTCTTTCGGCTATTTTCTTTGTTATAGATGGCAACGTTGGTGAGTGTAGGGTCCACAAGCTGAGAAGGCAGCGAGGTTTCATTGTTTGAGCAATAGATGAGGCGCGACGACCTTCTCATAGAGGTGGCCCACAAAGGATGGGTCCACAAGATCATTAAGACCCGGACTTTAGAATTAAGGTTTATTTAAAGGCTGTAACAATGGATGGTGTGGGTAACCCACATCAAGAGGTTGTCATGAATTGTTTGTTAAGAATGACATCAATGGAATGACAATTTGTTGGTGGAGACCCGTAAGCCCGAGCCCATAAAACTCCAATGACTTGACTATTTTCCTAAATGAATATTTTGTTTCCCATGGTAATAATAAGGGAAGACTTTTGAGGGAAAAAATTTGTGTGGATTGGGCCATTAGGCAATGGTTGCAGGGTAACAGACTCTCGCCATCAAGACTTCATGAACATTGTACTATTTATCGATTGTTCATCACTCGGCTAAGAGTTTGAGGTTTTAGACGTTGGCACAAATGGGGGAAGACTCATGGTTGCTTTTCGTTTTGAATGGTATTAGATGGATGGGGATTTGAGTGCCTAGAACTTACCCCAACACACTAGGATTTAATTGAGTTTAAAGTCTAAAACAGTTCTAAAACCTTAAAAGTGAAGCCCACAAACAAATTGAGTGCACACAAACCAGGGAGGGCATGGTTGCATACCTTTAAGCCGTGTAGAGAACTGATGCAAATTTGACTCGAATATTTTGAGGTTTCTTTGCAGCAACAACCAATTTTTCCTTTGAAATTTAAAAGCGTGGAGTGAAAATGACAGTCGAGCAGAGGGGGTTTTTATAGACTTACCCATCATTAATACCCACATTAAGTGCAAATATGGCGAGCAGATGGGTAGGTGGTCATTCAAAAACCCGTGTTGGTGAAGATGTCATGTTGAAAGCCATGTGGAAAAGTTAGGTGTGTGAACCGCATTGCAGGTGGATGTGAGGTGAGGGCCATAGAGAACAGTAGATCAGGGATGACAATCTACTCAGGGAGACCCACATCCATGTCTCTACATAAGGCGATGGAAAAAAGCCCACATTAGAACTTTTGTAAAGGCTCAAAACTTGGTGAAACTAAGATAAGTGAGTTTGGCTAAGATGATTTAACAATTTTATGGCTCATGACCAACTTAGGCTCAAAAATAGGGGCACACAAAGTGAGGAAAAGGAAAACTGACTTGACAAAGGTGAAATGAAAAGAGGGGGTCCCCGATTCAAATGGGGCATGTGTGATATAGGCACAACAAAGAGAACAGGGGATCTCTAGTACTAGGAGCATCTAGACTAGTGTCACGATCAATGATGTGTTTTTATGTGAAGAAGATGATAAGGGATTTGGGAAAATAGGATTATTGAATAAATGAAAATATTTATAGGAAGAGGAGGGAGAAGATGAAGGAGGGCCTTTAGAGGAGTGTTTTTTTATTATGTTGATAAAGATACAATAAATGAATGTTAAAATGTGATAGATCTACCTTATATTAATTGATATAGGAGGGAGTGGACTTGAAAGATCACTTGAGATCCAAGCAATTAGTGGGTGTAGAAGAGGGAAGATCAATTGTTGAAGAAAGGGTAGTTAAATAATAAGAAGGGATGAAGGGGTATGGCTATGAGGAGGTAAACCACAAGTATGGGGGTCCATGTGTAAAATTTAAGTATAAATACTTGATATTTACCTTTATCAAAATAATGAAGGGTAAATATTAAATAACACCCAACATCTTTAATAAATAATTTATATAGTGAAGATGATAGTTGAGAAGATGAAGAAGAATCGATTGTAGGTTGAGGAGTGCATGTAGTGGATATAGAGGGTATGCCACACAAAGGAAAATGCTTGAGTTTTGTTTCAAGATGATTATATGTAGAAAAATACTTTTAAGAGGTACTAGGAGGTGATTTAGGTGAGCCTTTATTGATGAAATTTTAGTAAAGAGGTGAAATACATGTGACTAGGAAAAATATAAATTTATATTCATTAACTTGACAAAATTGAAAAAGGGTTTCATTAACATATATAATAGAAATTTTATTAACATTCATAAATTTTAAACATCTATGAAGGGTGGAGGGATTAAAACACATTCATGGAGCCATAGTCATCCAAGGAGAATATCATAAGTGAGTTTATTAGGTGTGAAAAAAAAAGTGTATTGAGAGTGGCATGGTCCCTATTGTGAGAGGTAATGTAATATTTTGTAAGGCTTGTTGGATGATTTCTTTAAGAGAATTAAATTTTGTGTGCAGCTGAAAACTGAAAACTTTGATTGGATTCACAAAATCAAAATCATGCATTCAACAACATATCAATAGAGCTTTTCCATAATGAAAATACCTTGTAGAAACAAAATACTATCTTCTAAGAAACAAAAGCAAATGCATTCACAAGGAAATATAACTCCATTGTCATCCTCTCTACAACATCTTGTCTTTTCTCTCAGATTTTTGCAGAAAAAGCACAAGAGGTGATGTATAATTGGATTCAAGAATTATGAAACCGAAGTTGTTCAAAGTGAGGAAGAAGCAAGCCTTTTATAGATGAATTCACAAGGTGAATTCAAGTTGTGAGAGATGTGGTATTAAAGGTGGAGATGGTGAAATGCATTTTGAAATTAACTGAAATGGACTAAAATGAGAGAAATTGGATGAGTTGGTTTATGATATAAGTTTTATATTTACATATGATTTATGAATTTAAATGATTGATTCAAGGAAAATGGATTTAATGATTAAATGATTTAATGGAATATGAATAATGCCTATAAATGATTTAAGGGATAAATGATAAATGATTTAAATGATTAAATGATATGAATAAATGCTTATAAGTGATTTAATGGATGAATGATAAATGATAAATAAATGATTAAATGATATGAATAAATGCTTATAATGATTTAATGGATGAATGATAAATGATTTAAATGATTAAATGATATGAATGAATGTTTATAAATGATTTAATGGATAAATGATAAATGGTTTAAATGATTAAATGCTTATAATATTTATAATATGTTAATGATTTTATGAATATGGTGATATGATTATGTGGATGATTAGATGAAATGTGCAATGGATAAAAATGAATAAGAGGACATTTTTATGTATCTACATATTGCCCCTCTTTGAGACAATGTAGCCTATCATATTGTTTCAAAGAAAAAGATGTGCCCCAGTGTAAGGAAGAATGAGGAAGGATGACGAGGAGGTAGTGGTATGCACCCTCGAGAGGACATGTAGGTTCCAAGAACACGAGTGTGCTCTCGAAATGGATGAGGAGAGTAAAAGATGAAGAAGAAAAATGAAAAAAGAAAATAGATAAGGATAATGAAGAAAATAGGAAATGAGGAAGGAAATGGATGATGGGAGAAATGTTAGATGAAAAAGAGATATGAAGGATACTGAAGATGATGAAGCCTCTTGTGTATTTCGTAGTGCTTTATCATCATAAAGCAGTAAAATATGACAAATAGACAACAAACACCATGGTATGACATAGACCAAGGTGTGCAAGGTCATCCATTTGTAAAACAGACAGTCACAGACAAGGAATGTCCTAACTCATACGTAGAAAAAAGTTGCCCCAATCTTTTTGTCAAGACAAATCACAGACAACAAGCAATAAAAGAAGAAGATCACGATCCATCATTGCCCCCCTAAATCCATGACAGGACATCCTTGAGGTAGCTGGGAACATGACTTCGAAAGACCAATCAAAAGATAAAACAAGCCTAGAGCAACAATGTGTTTTCAAATGAGATAATGTTTGCCAGTTGTGTGGCAAGAGTGATTTGATTAGGTTAATTTTGTGAAGTGATTGATAGTTTGGTTGATAAGGGATTGACAACATCTAATATCAGGAAGGACACATCTTGATAAAAGACAATTGACAAGATCGAATGAGACAAGCGACATGATGCCCCATTCTGATATAAGACCAAAGATTTGATTGATTGATGAATTGATTATTTTTTGGGTTTGTTGGCATGCTTTGATTTATGATTTGGTTTGAGTGATGATGATTGCTTGTGGACCAAAGAAGATGACCTGACTCGACAAACCCTAAAGGATTGACCTAGGTGGCCTGGGGGGCTCATCGATGATGGCCTTTCCTATGTTATACACGTAGAGACCTCGTAGTTCGACACAACTTGACTTTGTTTTATTTGACAAAGACTAAGTCATGATTTTATTGTTTGACCAAACCTAAAAGGATTGACCTAATGTCTCGGGGGCTCATTTAAGATGATCCTTACCTACATAGAAAATGCACATAGACAACGTAGTTCAACCCTACTAATGCAAAAATAACTAAGACCTAGATTCAAATGACTCTGTTTTTCAGATTTTTGATGATTCTGCGCTTTTTTTGAATTTTGATGTTTTATAATTTTTTTGGATTTTGATGTTTTATGATTTTTTATTTTATTTTAGGAATATTTGATTTTTTTTGGATTTTTTTCAAGAATGATTTAAAAAAAAAAAAATTCAAGACTTTCTATGATTTTTTATAAAAAAATTCAAGACTTTCTATGATTTTTTATAAAAAAATTCAGGACATTTTATGATTTTTAGTACTTTTTTCATGATATTTTATGATTTTTAGGGATTTTTTTTGGTTTTAAAAGGCTAATACCATGTGTGATTTCCCATGTAGACGTAGATTGAGGGAGTGCCCCTAGTTTGGTACAGGTCCAATTTATTATGCGCAAGGGGAAGTAGCAGGCAAAGGCAAAGGATGATCATGAAAGTGAATGGTACCAAATGTTAGTTGTTCTTAGGCCATGAGAAGGATGTTGAAGCTTTATTATGGACAAGTGATGCAGGTAGATGGAAGGGTGAAAGATGAAAGACCAGATAGAGTGAAAGTAGATGGAAGAGCATAGATTGACTACACAAGGTGCCTGTTTTCTAGGTTTTCACCATGGTACCTACTTATCCAAATCACCACCAAAGAGGTTTTCACTTTTGGATGAATTATTTCTCTTTACTATTTTTTGTTTTTTTTTTGTTTTTGTCACCAAGATGCCTGTTTGCCAAGTTTTCATCAGGGTGACTATTTTTTTGTTTTTTTTTTTTGGTATTTTTGAAAGGGTACTTTGAGAACTTAGGTGTAATACTTGTGGATATGCATGTTGTTGATAGGATCATGCAATGGTTCTCCTTTAGGAATGGAATGCTAATAAGCACTGGATCCATAGGCTGCTATGATGATACCTTGATTCTGTTGGGATGACCGTGTTGGATGAAAGAACCTAATTGGGATAAGGAGCGTAAGCAGAAAATATGAAGGTTGATAGATGTGGCAGACATAAGAAGCTATGATATGATCCCTAATGTGCACACTACGTGGGCCATTAGGCTTTAGGCGAAAAGGAGTTTGGGTGACCAATGAGTTAGCGTACTTGAAGGGGTTGTCATCAAAGGTACATTAAAAAAATTTGCCAATGGGAGTGGAGAGATGTGGCAGATGTGTGAGTATGGATGGATGGAATGGGATGTATGGAATGAGTGAAAGTGATGGTGGAGATGTTGGATCAACAAGCTCTTCTTTTGATATTCTACTTTGATAAATGCCCCTAGTTATTTTTGATGGAGAGGCATAGTTGGAGATCAATTCTTTCTTACTTTCATTCTTTCGATAGACGCCCCTAGTTATTTTTGATAAAGAGGCATAATTTTGCTTTCTTTCATTCTTGGCTTTGTATTGTTTCTTTTACTTGTCCAATAGCTTTTGAAATTGGATAAAGGACCTTTCTTGATTGTTCTTTCTTTGTATTATTTTTTTAATTTCTGGATCTCCATTTGTGAAATGCATTTTCACCTTTAATTCTTGATCTTTATCCTTGTTCTTTTCTTAAGATATGACTTGTTGATACATGTCTATGATGTGGATGGATGTGAGTGAGATGGGTGAGATTGATGGAGTGTCAAGAATGTTTGGTGTATGACAAGGAGTTGCAATGCCATCAATGGAATCTTTGGGACTATCCTTTTTCGTATTGTTAACATCAAAGGAGGCTTGCACATCCTTAACAATTTGGCAAGATGGCTTAGTAGGGGTGATAGTAGAAAATACATATCATAGCCCAAGGTAGGTGGGATGGAAGGTTGATGATTGGATATCTTTAGCGGGGTCAGGATCATGCATAGGGCTATCATGTTCATGAAAGAATTGAGTGGAAGAAGATAAGGCAAAGGCATATGTATCATCAGGATCCCAAAAGGTTTCAATCCAAGCATGACCATCTTTATGTGTTCCTTCTGCAGTTGTCTTGACATCAGTATTGGGTGTCTAAATTTTTTCCAGTGGCCTAGCATTGTCTTTTGTCAGTAAATTTCTCATAAAATATTCTCCACATCCTATATCATGGACTTGGACCTTGGGGTTTGATGGCATGGTAAATGGAGTGGATGATTTGACAAGGGCAGATGGGTCAATGTAATGAGATGGAGTAGTAGATGAAGTGGATGATGAGGCCTCTCGATTGATTGGAACTTGATGTTCAACAATTCCTTTTAGATTTGAGCAATACTAAAAGGGATTGAGATCACCAGGAATAGTAATCTCAGTGCCATTATATGGAAATTTGAGGCATTGATGGTATGTGGATGGGATGACCCTCATAGCATGAATCCAATGGTGACCCAGGAGAAGATTATAATGTGAATTCAGATCCAGAGCATGGAACAATGTATTCTATATTGTTGGACCAACTCTTATAGGAAGAAAAATAACCCCTTTAGATGAACACTCAACATCATCATAAGCTTTGATAACAATTTTCTTAGTTTGGTCAATATCATTCTTAGAGTACCCTAATGCTTTCACTAATTTTTGTGAGAAAATATTCAAACCTACTCTACCATATACTAAGACTCATCTGATATTGTGTTTATTAAAACAAACTTCAAGGTGTAGGTCACCATTATGGTAAGATCTTTGTGCAGAGAAATCTTGTTCGAAGAATGTGACATGGTGCGACATAGAAAGGTATCCAACCATGGCCTGAAATTTGTTGACATCTAGGTTAGTGAGTACAGATGCCTCTTGCAAGGCTTTGTCAAGGATGGATCTATGCTATGGGGATATGTGAAAGAGCTCCAAGATGGAAACTTGTGCAGGAGTCTTTCCTAATTGGTCTAGGAGGTTATATTGGCTCTTTGGTTGCAGATTAGCAGAAGGTCTAGGAATGGTTATCTTACTTTGGCAAGTAGTGACAACACAGTCTGAGCTTGGATTGTTTATGGTGATAGTAGCGATGCACTCATCAAAAGGTCTTAAGTATAATTGTGCTGTAATCATGTTTGACTTTAGTACAATTGGAATTATTATTATTAGTACCTGAAATGAAGGCATTTCCTTTATCATGGTCTTGCAAGGGAGTTTTGAAGATGGTGTGATCAACATTTATTTTATTGTGGGAATTATCTATTGAAATGATTCCTTTCTCAATAAGGTCTTCAATGGTAGTTTTTAATGTCCAACATCAAGATGTCTTGTGTCCTTTCCCACAGTGGAATTCACGGTTTTCATCTTCTTTCCACCAATCAGACTTGACCAATGTAGGTTCATAGTTTTTTATATTTGGTAATTGGATGGTATTGGTTTGCAAGAGTGTTCTTAAGACTGTTTCAATGGGTTGGCCCAATTGAGTGTAAGTTCTATTGGTTCGGGGAGGACCTATGCGTTGTTGAAAGGCTTGAGCTACATTCAATGTTTGACCTTGTGTTTGAGGATTTGGTATGTTGGTTGCATTCGATGTAGAAGGACTTTTGAGATGAATGGTTGAACCTCTAGTTATCATTTTGGCATCAACAACTCCGTCATTTGTGACATTCTTGTTTTGGGACCAGTATTTGTTGTTTTTGTTGTTGGATTTCAGAGTCTCTTTGTTTATTTTGATTAGTCCTTTTGTGACAAGACCTTTTTCAATAAGGACACATTTCTCAAGGATTTCATCGAGTGTGGTGCAACATTCAATTTTTAGGCTACTCATCATTTCTTTGTCTAGATTCTCAACAAACATGGTAACCAATTGTTCCTTAGGAATCTGACAAGGGAACTTGCTAACCAACCCTCACCATCTTTGGTAAAATGAAGTGAGTGGTTCCCCTTCTTCTTATTTGGTTGTGCTTAATGTTGCAAGGGTGACATCATTTTTTATGTTGAAAGCAAAGTTGTTAATAAATTTATCAACCAATTCACCCCATGTCCTAATCCCTGGTGGGAGATGTGGAAACCAATCTAGAGCTAGCCCTATGAGGCTTCGAGGGAATAGCATCATCAAATAGGTAGGATCATATGAGACTTCCATACATGATGTGTTAAATTCTTGAATGTGCTCTAGTGGATTCCCTATTCCCTTATACTTAGAAAAAGGTGGTGTTGTGAAATGAGGGGGAAAGGGTGGCATGTATAGATTTTGATCAAATGAAAAGGGGCACAATTCCTCCATGGAATAGGTCTTCTTGTTGGTCCCCAATTGCATATTTATCATTCATTTTTTGAGGGTCTATACTTGTTATATCAAGGTGTCTACAATTGATGGTGTCGTATTGGTTTGATTTGGTATCATTTTATTTGGGTCATATGTTGAATTGAGGTTGACATTTTGAAGTGTGGGACCTTGTTGGTATTGGTGTGTAAATGTTGGATTGACACTGGTTTGATTTGGAGTGGAATTAGCATTTGTACCAAAAGTCATATTGTTTTGGGATTGGGGTGTAGGCCCTTGATTGGTGTTTTGGATTTGGAATGAAGGATGTTGGTTAGTGTTAGGTGTAGGAACTTGTATTATATTTTGAAAGGAAGGTGTGGGTCCTTGATTATTTTTTTGATAAGATGGGATAGGTCCTTGATTTGATGAAGTAGGTCCTTGGTTGGAAAATAATGGTGTGGGTCCTTGATTGAAGGATGGTATAGGTCCTTGGTTTATGTTTTGTCTTGGTATTCTTCATGGGACAATATGGATCCTCCTTGATTTATTTGGTGGATTTTGATTTTGGCTTGGTGGAGGAGGATTTTGAGTTTGGAATATAGGACCTTGATTGATATTGTGGAGTGTGGATGTAGGAACTTGAGATGTGGAACCTTGATTTTTGTTTGTAATTGTGGGACCTTGAGATGTAGAACCTTGATTTTGAAAAAGCAGATTGGTGAAATTTTTGCTTGGGGTATTGCCAAATGTGAAATTTTGTGCTTGTGATGTGGTATAAATTATTTTGTTCCAAGTGTAGAGATAGTAGGGGCATGTGTAGTGGTAGTAGCCATGTGTGTTGTAGTTCCCATAGGTATTGTGTTTGTCATTGGTTGTGAATATGTCATGCATGGATTTTGAGATATCCCTCCTTCTACAATTGTTGAGACATCAAACCCTTGAGGAAGTTTCACACCCTTCTTGGATAAAGCATAAAAGTATTTGTTGGATTCAACATTGACAAGTTCTTCAATGATGCGAAGAACTCTTGGGTCTTGTTGAGCTTTTTCAATTTCCTCGAGGGTTAATTTTTGGTTGAGTTTTTCAAGGTTCAAATTGTCAAGGGAGTTGGTTGATTGACTTCGTGGTATTTATCTTTGTGGTGTTTCCCTTTGGGGTGTAGATCAGGTTGAATTTGGTTCAAAATTGAGCTCATGATGAGGACTAAAAAATGAGTCATTTATGGAAAATGGGTCACTTGTGGGATCCATGTCTTTTATTTTGGATTTTGACCTTGTTTGAACCATGTGAGACTTGAAAAATGAAGGTAGGCAAAGCAAGGTGATGTGATGTTAAACTATGTTTTTGGATTTTTTTTTTTTTGGATTTTTTGGATATAAGCTATGTAATGCAACTATTATATTTATTTTTTTCGATTTTTGAATGAGGATGAAAAGTGAAAGTGCAAGTTAAAGAGATGTTGATTAAGGCTATGGTCAAAGGTTATGATATGACTCTAAATGAGACTAAGGTAATGCTAAGGATATGATGTCTAGAATTTGAGACAACATAAGGCAACCAAGCTAGTGTAGGTCCAAGATAACAAACCCAAATATAATTAAACTTTGTGATAATCAAGAGGGTAATTATGACAAGGTAGAGTCAAAGCTAGGACACAAGCTTGAGACTCAAATTTGACAAAGGTGATAGTGATAAAGGTTGAAAAAATGGAGGATTCAGGCCAATGACAAAATGGATAAGCAACTAAGGACTGTACAAAAGATTAATGGTCTTCCTATGTCAAGAGTTGGAAAGGTATATGCAACTTAAAGGTCTAAGATTGATTATGCAAAAATACGAATGCAACTTAAAATGTAGGGTATGGCAATGTTGGGAAAGCTCTGCGAGTCTCTAGCTTGGAGGTCAAGATCTCATAAAATGTTGATTTTTCCACTTTGATGTTTTGACTTGATTTTTTGAATACATTTTGATTGATTTTGATGAATTCTTGATTGGAAAACATAAAATACAGTTACAAGAACTTGTTTCAGTTTAGTTTTGGTTTAAATTTTTTTGATTTCAAACAAGCACAATTCCTATGGTTGGCAAAGACAATATTCATTAAGTTCCCACTTGGATTAACTAGCTACACTTATTCTTAGTGGATGACTTAGAAGCTTGGCTACACTGGCTTCCCCAACATGACACTCACTTCTCGGGTCAACCAAGCTTCAAGTTCTCATGAATATCCCATGATGAACTCTTCATCTCTACTAAGAACCATGAGTATGTGGGAAAACTTCAGAGATCTGACCTCCTATGCTAGCAAATAGAGGGATTTTGGTTTCTAAAACAAGAGGTCTCTAGCAAGGGAATCCATGAAAAAATATCCCATCTGTAATAGCCTAAGAACTAGGAGGCCCAATCCCACTCTCATCACCAGCAAGTCTTGGCAATACCGAGGGTGTCACGGCTCGGCTTCGAATGACGCTAGTCACTCCTTGGGGTATAACTTTCATTCTCCCTCCTTTGATATAGCCCACCAAAAAATATGCTCAAGGTCAAAGCCCAAGGTGATGAAATCCAAAAGCAAGCCTCTCCTAAAAAAGAGGAGACCAATGTGTATTTCTCATCACCCAAGATCACAAAAAATACACAAGGGGAGAGGATACGTACACACTAGCTTAGGTAACATAGAATGTGAAAGTGCACCAAACACAACAAATAGGGTTCCTTTTAAGCACCAATTGAAATGTTTTCTAATCTAAAAAAGGACAATCGGTTTTAGAAAATCAAGTCTTGAAGAAGTGTCCTACACCAACGTCATTAATAGTCTTGATTTCAAATGTTCATCAAACATATGTTTATATTTTCATCTTTCACGTCTCTGACATGCGAACCTGCAACTTAGAGAAAATCAATTTAACCAAATTAGCCCTAAAATTAAAATGAAACTGAAAGTTAAAATCTAAATTAAAGTTCAAATCTAAAAGATTAAACTAATGTTAATTCTAATTAAATCTAAACTAAAAGCTAAATTTAAAAGTTAAAATCTAAATTAAATTAAATCTAATTTAAAATCTAAATTAAATCTAATTTAAAATCTAAAAAGCTAAATTAAATCTAAATTAGAATCTAACCTAACTTAAATTAAATTAATTCTAAATTCTAAATTAAATCTAAATTGTGTTTGGGTAGTGACACCATCTCTAATCATATGGAAAATTTGGAATGAAAGAAACAACATAATCTTTAGGAATAAGTGCTCTCCTATAGAGGAAGTGCTCCTCTCTTTGGAATCCTCAATCTCTAAAGTTGTAAGGTCTTATATATATATAAAAAAATGATAATTTGAAAGTTTTTTCAAATTGGGATGGTTTTATGGTTTATCTCTTCACTAGCTTCAAGGTTATTGATCATTGCTCATAGACCTATTAGCTTGCATGATTTTGTTACACATGGATTTGGTCGGTTGATCTGCCTTGTGTACTCTAGTTATCATTATATTTGTTGGTTCATGATGACAAATGTATAATCTAGACCATGAATCTTTTCCTATTGTTGGGTTTATTTGTAAAAATGATTTCCTTGCTAATGGTTATTTGGGAGAATTTTTATGGATAATCAGGTCTGGCATTACTTGCGAAAACTTTGAGGAGACAATTTTGGGCTGCAATAGCCTAATTGAAAAACTATCTATTGAGGTATTAGTTGTTGGGGTAAATCTTTTCTTAGCACTGCATTTTCTTTTCGATGTGGCTGCAAGGTCTTATGATAAAGCTAACTCTTCTTTTCTGAAACCAAAGGAAAAGTTCTCGTTGGATCACTTGTTGCCATCTTCTTATTACAAAGCCTAATTGACAAACTTTGAGGAGACAATTTTGGGCTGCAATAGCCTAATTGAAAAACTATCTACTGAGGTGTTGGCTGCGGGGGTAAATCTTTTCTTGGCATTGCATTTTCTTTTCAATGTGGTTGCAAGGTCTTATGATAAAGCTAACTCTTCTTTTCTGAAGCCAAAGGAAACGTTCTCATTGGATCACCTGTTGCCATCTTCTTATTACGAAGCCAGTTCCAATGTATGCAAAGAGGAGGTGGAATGAATTGCTATGGTTCTTGGTCCTTTGTCATTGTAAACGTACCTAGTCCTCTTTTTTGGGGGTGGTTGAGTAGTTTCATTCTAAAATCTCTTGTGGGATGTATTTTGGTGGGGCCAATGGGTATGGGTTTTTTGTAGAATTGAGGTGGTGATTGTTCTCTGGTGGGACCTTGTATTCTAAATTTTGACTATGCAATCTCTGTACTTAGCTATAACTGAAGGTTTTCTTCCTCATTCTTTCCTGTCGGTATGCTCCTTTGAACCAAGTTTATGTAAAATTTTGATTAAAAAATAATAAAATGATTTAGTGGCTCAACCACTTTTATCAAAAAAATAATCCTATGTTCTAAATTAGAAATTAAATTCTATGTTCTAAATTAGAAATTAAATCTAAATTAAAAGCTAAATTAAAAACTACAAACTAGATTTAAAAATTAAAAGGTAAATCTAAACTAAAAACTAAAAACTAAACTAAAAGTAAAAGTAAAAGCTAAATCTAAAAAGCTAAAAGCTAAATCCAAAGTTAAAAGCTACAGTAAAAATCTAAATTTAAATTTAAATGTAAATTACAAGCTAAATCTAGATTAAAAATGAAGTCCAAATTAAAAATTAATTCTAAGTTAAATGTAAATTAAATTAAATCTAAAATTAGTCTAAATTAAAACTAGCTAACTTAGAACTAAATACTAAATTAACAAAACTAAAATTTCAGAAATAATTAACAAAATAATCTAGCTCCAATTTAAATCATCAAGTCAACAAACAAAGAGGGGCACAAAATTGAAAGCTTTGATTATGTTATGATTATAGGCATGCATAAAATGCCTTTGTTTGAAATTGTAAATGACATCCAACCATAGAAAATTAAAATGAAGGAATAAATTTATGCCATTTTTAAGATTGTGCTTCCCTCCATTTGGCCCATGCAGTCTTATGATGATTTACAAAGGCAAAAAATTGTAGAGACATTGATCAAAATCACAACAAAACATTCCCTCCATTTAAAATTGTGTCTCCCCCCATTCGATACATCCTCTTATATGAAAGGAAGAGTCATATCATTAAATAATGTATCAAATGGTCACCAACTCAAGAGATAGGCATGTAAAAACAATGAAAATTGTTGCTCCTACAGGGGTTCGAACTCAACCATCAAAAGTCGGTGACAGGCGTGTAAAATAAGTACAATGAAAACAACAATGAAAATTTTTTATGCTCAAGAGATATGTTGAAAAGGCTTTAAGAAAACATTATTGGAAGGTGTACCAAATTCTCCAACTGTTGTCAAAGCAAAGCATAAATAATAGAAATTGTAGAAACATGAATGGAGTGCTTAAGGAAGAGAAGATGCAAATTAAAAATGAGTTTCAATCTGCCATCATAAATAATTTCTTAGATAATCAATCAAGAGTGTACAACTAGTGTAAATAAACTAGTAAGCCTGCATGTATATTATTTCATTTAGCCACTCCTATTAGAGGCAAGATTGTGCAAACACTAAACAGTATTCATAATCTGTAAAGAAAAACATCCTTGTATTTTAGATGAAATCCTCAAAGTATTCTTGCAAGATATTTATCAAAACATCAAAATCCAAATTATCAAGGTGTTCACGTCAAGGGTTCACCATAATGTGCAACTGAAAACTGAAAAACTTTGATTAGATTGACAAAATTAAAATCATTCATCCAACAACATATCAATAGAGCTTTTCCAAAATGAAAATACCTTGCAGAAATAAAATACTATCTTCTAAGAAACAAAAGCAAATGTATTCACAAGGAAAGATAACTCCATTGCCATCCTCTCTACAACATCTTGTTTTTTCTCTCAATTTTTGCAGCAAAAGAACAAGAGGTGATGTAGAATTGGATTCGAGAATTATGAAACCAGAGTTGTTGTTCAAAGTGAGGGAGAAGCAAGCCTTTTATAGATGAATTCACAGGGTGAATTCAAGTTGGGAGAGATGTGGGATTAAAGGTTGAGATGGTGAAACACATTTTAAAATTAGTTGAAATGGATTAAAATTTGAGAAAACAGATGAGAGGGTTTATGATATAAGTTATAGTTATATTTACATATGATTTATGAATTTAAATGATTGATTCAAGGAAAATGGATTTAATGATTAAATGATTTAATGGAATATGAATAATGCCTATAAATGATTTAAGGGATAAATGATAAATTATTTAAATGATTAAATGATATGAATAAATGTTTATCAATGATTTAATGGATGAATGATAAAAAATTTAAATGATTAAATGATATGAATAAATGCTTATAAATGATTTAATGGATGAATGATAAATGATTAAATGATATGAATAAATGCTTATAATATTTATAATATTTTAATGATTTTATGAATATGGCGATATAATTATGTGGATGATTAGATGAAATGTGCAATGGATAAAAATGATTACGAGGACATTTTTATGTATCTACAATTCTAAAATAGTTCCAAAAGAGATATTTTAGCTTGTGTGGATTGTAATTTCTCTATGAGATTGTATTCTTTAGAGTTATTAGCAAAAATATGGGATGAATAGGGAAGATTAATAGTATTAGAGGGAAGGAAAGTTGAGATTGATATGTTTTTATTATTTCATTGAGTGTCGTGGGTATGAATAATTGTATAATAATGTATGTTCTAGGGGAGGTGAATTGTTTATTCAAAGTAGGAGAAGATGGAGGAAAACCAAGTATACTATAATTTTTGGCATGAGAGTGATTTGGACAATAATCTTAGGAGAAGGATAATGTGGTATAATTATGGGTTGTATGGGAGAGATATAAAGATTGTGAATATTGGATTAGAGGGCTATCTAATTTTTCCATTTTGTCCTTTAAGCTCACACATATTAGCATGTGTTTGTTTACAAGAAGAGAGAAGAGTAGAGTAACTAATGGGAATTACAAAAAATATGAATTGAGGTTCATATTTCTAATATATGTGTAGGTTTATTAATAAATGTACTTAGTGTCGTATAAAAGGAATTAAACAACTTTCCTATAAATGAAACTAATTATGTTACCATGTAAAGGATGAGGAATTGAAAAAATCACAATATGGTAATCATAACATTCATTCATGGAAGCCATATGTACTTTACAGTCTCCTTTTTTAGAAAATATAGAGAATATCATAGAATTGAAAAATGAAGAAGACGCATTCTACATAAGAAAACATTACTAGTGAAAACCCTTCAAATGAGTAAGAAAATCGAAGAAGAGTAGGCTACTTGCATCTCATCAATATGCTACAAATTATTCTCTATTTTTATCCTTTACAAATTATTTATTAAGAGTTACAAAAATAAGATTCCAATATAGTTTTTAAGAACTTATTTCTCTAAAGTAATGTGTAAAGTTGTAGGACCCTATCTCCAATAAAATGGGTGTAAATACTTGTGACCAAACAATATACACATTAACTCCTAGATATCTTTAAAATATCTAGAAAAGATGTTAATTGAGTACGTTTTCAACCTACTATATTGAGGCACATCCACCTTATCTCTAGACATCATCATATAAGTGAAACTTTCCCTTTTTCCTTTAACTTCAACTTCATCATCACATTTAGGAAATAGGGATAATAAGTATGCTTACCTAATGATGATCATCATGTATATATCCCTCCCAAAGAAAATATTTATTAGGATGGAATTCATGACTAATATATGATGTTAAGATAAATTAATATCAATTTTTGGGAAAAAAATGAAATGAAATGAAATTCATACTAATTTAATTATCAACCAATAAGAGCCCAAAATTTCATGTGATTACTTTATATACCACTAGGGTGTGCATTTTCTACCTCCACCTTTTGAAAATTTAAATATATAACCATGAAATAAGTTAAACATTTTCCTTATTTTTGGGCCAAAAAAGCATTCTTGAACAAATTGTGCAATATTTTTTCTACTCCAAGATGAGTATGAGATGGTATTTTATGTGCCTCATACATAATTATATGCCTTAAATTTTCATTTTCTATGACATAAATGCATCCCTAATATCTTCATAATCTAGTTACATCAAAATAATATCCTCATTTTTTCATTTAAAATTTATCTATAAAGTACTAATTTCTTAATAAAATGAATCAAATTTCTACTCTTTGAAACAATCTTATTTGTCAATCCAAATTATAGACTAGTTATTTTAGGCACATGCTATAATCATTTTCATAACTCATTAGGAACATTAAATTTTATTTTTCTTTGATATAAGAGATGTCAATTTATCAAAATCACAAGTTAATTATAGTCATGTTCACTTGATGTCACATGTGATCTAATTTTATTTGTTTAATTTAAATGTACAAAAAAATTATAAATTAATCCAAATTTATGTTGTATATTTATGTTAAATTTGAATGTGTCTAAATGATGTATTTTGAATGTGTGTTCGATGTGATTTTTAAAGTTCAAATTGTACATTATTTAATGATTTATTTGGAACAAGTATCAAAACTTATCTTAAATATTTTATTTAAAAAATCAGTACATTCAATGCTTCATGTTATGTAATTAGTTTGTTGATATATATTTTTTCTAATTGTTTAACATGCAATGGCCCTTGATAGAGAAATTACCATTGGATGATGAGTTTTCTATAGATCTTTTGCATAACCAACAACTTCGAAACCCCTCACCTCCACCCTCTCCACATCATAGCCCCCTATCTCAAAACCCCCACCTCCTAACCTCCCTACATTTGATGAGGCTCAATTGTGAGGAAACATCAATGCAAAAATAAACATTATTCAAGAAAATGAGCCTAATATGACCCCTACATAGCACATTTTTTATCTTCAATACAAACAATTGTTGACTCTATTTGATCTATCAATGCGGATTTAGATAGTTTCCACCAATGGAGAGAGGAGAGGAGACAATTTTATTTAGATGGACTATCATATAGAGAGATCCTAGATCTCCACATTACCAAACAAACCATTTCCCCATATTTCATTAACCCTCATACTAACCTACCAATTCCTCCAAATAAAAAATGAATTTCAATTAGATGGTGTAGGCACCCATAGATAACTGCACATTTTTTTGGATTGATGGTAGATGGTCTTTGATCATCCACCACATGCTAATTGTGGGGTGCCCCTTTATATTTTGAGAAAATTATGGGTTAAGTTTGAGATGGGTTTAAAACCCAATTATTTTGATACAAGGTCATTTTTGGGAGTTGGGCATGGCATGCCCCAACATAGAGTAGGAGCATGTGTCGATCCTTATCGATGTGCTCTAATCCCACCTAGTGTTCCTCCTCCATCTCTTGGTATTTTGGCACCATTTTAGCACCAGACAGTGATGTCAACATTAGGATCATTGAGTCCACTCTTAGGAGATCTCACTAATTAGGGTACCCACATGGCAACTAAAGTTGGTGTTAGAGAGCATGGAGGAGATGGTCCTAGCAGCTCACATTTTCCACAACCACATTTTTTTTCAGAGTTGCAGTCATCCATGCTATGGGCCTACTTAGGCATCTACTTCAGATGCACCTACATCAGAGGTGGAATCATTTTTGGATTTACAATGTTTCTATGATCGTCCTACACAGGTATGTACATCAAGTCATATTTTAATTTGTTTGAAATGTGTAACATTTACATGTATCAAATTCATTTTTAATAAAATAAAATTATATATATAATATTAATTTGAAGTGTTTGGTGTAGATGTGTGACTCTAGGTCATCATCTCAATATGATCGTGTTTTTTTTACATCGATAGTTGTACAAGTGGGCACACCTTACACTCAAGTACACCAATATATATTGACCCTAGAAAAGTGCATATGTATAGATCTAGTTTTAATTTAAAGTTGCATCATTTAATTTATTATTTATATATTTATGTCCATATAATTTAATTCAATTGTACACATGTGTGAAATAATATTGTATCTATGCAAGGGGTCTTGTGATATCCATGACTGACCAACCACAAGGTGTGGCAAGCACTCTTGAGCCATCATTAGCTATTATACATGGGCCATCTTTGGTGTGTGTTTTCAAAGTTTATTTAAGTTTGGAATTTACATGTACTTTAAATCTTCACTAGATGTATTATTATTTTAAATTTTGAAATTAAAATTAAATTGAATAAATTATTTAAATTTAAATATATATGTATATGCAAGATGATAGTAGGATCTTGTCAAGTGCTAGCCAAGTTCTTGATTAGGGTCATTTTCATGAGTCATCCTTGTCATTTGAGGTCCTAAACTTTACTAAATTTCCTATGCAATTTATAGGCCTTTTAAATATATATATGATTAAAATCATTTTTTATCACTAATATATTCTAACCTATTGTTTACGTTATTCAAGAATATCTAGGAATTAGCAGCTCATGAATTTATTCTTCAATCGACAGTTATACCACTTGTTGAATAAAATGTGCCAATAGATTCACATGATCAGATGGTAATTTCTAATTTCAAGTTTCCTGAACTCTTCTATGTTCATGTGAAATGAAGAGGATTCTTGATTTTATGGATCATCCTGATAGCTAGGCTATTTTTATTTTATGGACTATATGTACATGTATACACATGTGTATACGTATATTTTATTTATATATGTGCCACTTGACATACATTTCACATGTTATTTCATGTCCACTTCTAGACATATTTTAGTGTATTTCATGAATTTTATATGATCATTAGTATTTATTTATATGTTGACTTTAATATTTTTGTAGATACATTTTTGTACATGTTTTATTCGAGACTAACTCTAGATAGCATTTTATTTGGAATTTAATATAGTCGATTAAATACACTCACATACATTATGTTAATTATGTTGATTAAATTATCTCACATATATTTTAGATATTTTAAAGTATGCACTATAAATTCTTGTCTAATCAAATTATAATATTTATATATCATTGTTGAATGAAGTTTATATGTCTTAAAATGAATAACTTTCAAAGTTCAATAAAATCACATGCTTAGGTGAGTTAACCAATGCTAAACTAAATATTGGTTAAATATGACAATTTAATATATTCCTTATAATTTATCATATTCATAATAAACAAAGGGCCTCATTTTAAGACATATAAACAAAGGGCTAGGAGATGACAAGAAGGACCCACAACAACAACAACACATGAGGTGGCCACAAACTGACATAACAAGGTTAGACAAAGGACAAATGTCACATCAACAACTTTAACAACACATAAGATTATACACTGCTTCTAGAGGACATCACACAGCAAGGGAAGTGAACAAACAAGGGGATACAAGTTTGTAGAGGGAAGAGTGTCATCGCACGATCCTAGCATGGGTTGTCCTAACAACTTAGACGTTGGCCCCGTCCTTGGGTTGTCCTGACAATCTAGATGCCAACCCCCATCTATGGTTGTCCTAACACTTCTCAATAGGCACCAGCCCCATAGGGTGACACATGCGGAACCAATCTTCCTTTTATGAGGACAAGGAAGTTGGTCTTGCCAACCAAGCCTTCTCAACCCATCCTTAGCCTGAACGAGCACTACAGGCATGGGTGAGGCATTCACTTATCTTGATTAATGTGTGAATCACTCAATCCCCCTAGTTTATTTATTATGTTATCTCTTAGATAAGGAACTCCCACATGGGTTGTCCTAGATGCCACTTTGTGCGTTGGCCCCCATTGAGAGCCACTCCCCCTTCTACAACTAGAAAACCCAATTGAAACAACAGGGCGAAGCCAACATGCTCAAATCACAAAACCACATGAACATACATAAAGGCGAGCCATGACCCATCCTGCAAAAAATCTTCATAATGAAACAATTTCCAAGAGCAAGGCTAAAATCCACATTATCAAAATCAAGTATAAGATCAACAGTTCACTAAGATCCAACATGAAACTTAGCCAAACATAAGAAATCTCATTTCCCCCAATCCTCTGGAAGTCTAACAAATCCAAAACATAATTTTTCCCCATCAACATGGCAACAATAATATGATCTCCAAATAGAAAACCAAACCACAATAAGCAATATCAACTTAGACAAACACAGTAAATAGTCGTACAAACAACCAACTAGGCATCCAAGGGAGACTTCAATTTTCTACTCACATGATACCCAATCACAATTACCCAAAAAACTCATAATTGGTTAACAACCATTAAATCAAGAACAACAATCACTACAACAATAGCTATCTACCGATCCACAATCTCAATTCAAAAATTTAACCCACTCAAACAATCAAATCTACCATGATGACAGTCACAAAACTCATTAAGCAAATAACAAGGCGAGGCATAACCCTTTCCGCCACAAGTTCCAACCACATTGGTGAATATACTGTATAGGCTAATGATCATCATAAACACAATCAATACAAACCATCCATCATAAAGGTTTATCAAAATTTCCATCAAAAAGTCAAATTAACCATTTGCACAAATAACTCTCCCATTTTAAGCAATAATCTAAAGTCACCTTATTTCACTAATCAAACACAAAATCAATACAACATCAAGTAAACATTACGGCCATGAAAACAACATGTATTAACCAGACACCCATTAAAAGATTATGAAGCAAATCAACTTTTAACAAGGTCATCTAATTCATATGTTAAGATAAATCCTTCATTTGACACATAAATTCAATTATTCATAAGATAAAATTCTCTTATTTAAATTCCTAAAACAAACTTCGATCTAAATAAGACTAAGTCATCTAACATTAAATTAGAACTATTCAAGTTAAATAACCTATCTATTTAAGAGAATTTACTTATCTACATATACAATTAAATACTCATTCAATAATACTTAACCAATTAGAGTAATCTTTTATTTTAAAACATTTCTTATCTTTCTATTTAAATTTCCAACTCATTTATAATACCACCCATATATCTAAACATAACAAATCTACCTTCTAATATTCTTCCAATCGAAATCATTTTATTAAATGACATTTATTCACTTGAAGTTGCCCTCAAATACTATGAAATATCTTATAATAAACTATCTATGTATATTTATATAAATAGACCTGTATACTCAAAAATAGATACATATATATATACATATCACAAACATAAGGCAGCTTCCAATATTGGGAGATTTGATATGACTAACTTACCCAATCATAAATAAACCGGAATAAAACAGAAACTCAAAATGTCGAATGTTAGCATATGTGGTGTTTAATGAATAAGACACATTACTAAGCATAAACATAATCACCGAATCAATATATGTAAAATCGGCTGCCAATGATTAATACAGAAATCATGGATGGGTCCATGCATTCGATTTTCGACAAATCCCAACATGTCGAGGACGCTTATATGAAATTGGTTTCCACCTGACACAAATCATCAACTACCAGATTCAAATGTGCATTCATCAAATTTTAACATGATAAGACAACGACCATGCTAAGGAGACATCGAAAGGTTCAGATGGTCAGGAGATTTGGTGTAAGGTAGAGGAGAAACAGGCATCTCCAAGGCATCCCTATGATCTGATAATCAAAGATGACTAAAGAAGAGCAGTGTCGGCAACACCAAGTAGGACTCGTAAGGCAAAAGAATCAGAAGACTGCGAGAAGATTGGCTGTAGGGGCATTGGTACAGAAGATGGACATTGCTCTTATACAGGAACATGGAAATTATATGGTTGGTGACTATGTGGTGAATACCATAAGATTTGGATGAAACATATCATGCTCACATTACCGCAATGAAGGGTCTCAATGAATATGGAAATTTGGCAGGAATAAAGCCAAAATTACGCAATCTTCTTGACCAAAATCATGGGCTTTAGAACAGTGAAAACCTGTCCATCAATAGCATATCAGATGCATGTGAAAAGCATGGGGATAGGATAGGTCTATGAACCAATCCTCAAATTCTTCAATGAAGGAACACACTTTCTTCAAATGATCAAGAAGCTTATGGGAAGTAAGACACATAAGCCAGGCACGAGTTCGGTTGTGGAGAATGCATCTAAGGCATGGATTCGTGTGTGATCTGATGACAGAATGTCACAAATATGTTATCTCATAGGATACAATAAAGGTGGTATACACCCACAAGGATTGATGTAATTGTTTGAGGCACATTTGGAAGGGAAGTTCCCTATCCAAAATTAACATCACATTGCCTGAAACTCTAAACCCGGCTATCAAAATTGAGTGTAAGCTCACTGAAATAAGAATGCTGGAAGATTTTAGATGTATATAAATACAATTAGCTTGTCCACTTTTAGTTCAAGACTACAAATTGATATAAAATAATTTATAAGATGAATTTTTTTTAGTGAAAATTATGGTGAATTGCCTTGATGGGAACTTGCAAAAATGATGAATGTAAGTGAATTAACTATATACTTTGTGAGTCATTTAACTCCAAGTGATGTGAGAAAATTATAGAATTTAAATAAAATAAAAAATGTATATCTTAGGAATTCCTTAAGGGGAGTTAAGTGGATGACTTAAGGGGATGTACGATGATGAAATTAGGGTATCTTAAGGGTATATACAAGAGCCTCAAGACTCAAACTATGTGTCATGGGGAAAAATTATGAAATGACTTAAGGTGGCATAAGAGGATGAATTAAGGGGAGATACACATGAGCCTTGAATCAAATTCATGTGAGAAATTTAGCTATAATTAGAAGATAAATTAAGAGGGGATGACTTAAGGGGGCCTGAGACTCATATGGCTTAAGGGGAGATACAAGAGCCTTGACTCAAATTATTTGTCATGTAAGAAGATTAATTCTATAATTACGATATTCCTTAAAAGGGTAAGTAATCTAGGATGGTTTAAGGGAGCCTAAGAGTATGTGACTTAAAGGTACATGGAAATCATTTCTAAACTTTTTATAAAATGACAATGAATTTAATAAAATTTATATTTTGACTAGAAATTAAATATATAGAGATATATATTTACCTACATTTATTCAAATTCTATTGTAACATCTACATCCTCTCTCTTTTGGAATGCATTTATGATGAAAATTTTTAGTGGCAATCGTGTTGGAGCTTCAAAAATATTGAATGTAATTCCAAATTAACTATACATTTTACAAGTCATAACTCCAAGTCATGTGAGACCTGAAACAAAAATGATTAAATATAATTAGTAAATTACTTAAGGGGATGCAAAAGGATGGATTTAAGGGTGCAAAATCTAGAATGACTTAAGGGGACATTAGAGGTGAAACATAAAAAAGTGGGGATCTTATGTCCTAAATGCAAAGAACCTAGGATCAATTACACTTTTCCAAGGGTTTTATTAGAATAAAAATAAACAAGGTACAAATATTGATTTTCAACCTCAAAGGTGAACCAATCAGACCTAGATTTGATCCTTTTAAGTCTTAGAAATAAATTGGAAATGGTTTGGAATGATTGGACTCATTGGACTATATGACCTGATATGAAAAATACAATATTTGGGAATTACATAGACTAAAAATGTAGATTGCAAGTGGATCTGGGAAGTGTCGAATGATGTGTACCTGTCACCAAAAGTTGGATCTATCATGTGTCGAGGGACTCAATCGCCTAAGGGAAAATTAGCCTTTGATGAGGGGTCCTGAAATTGATTTTGTAGTCTTTTGGTATTGGATTTGAGCTCTTGATTCCTGATTGTAGAAGTGTCAAAATGTTATCAGTAAATTTTTTAATTGATTTTCCATAGTTTGACAAATTTTAGGGATTTGAAAGCAACAATGGAGAATTTTTCTTCAATCTTTCCTCAATCCTCTTCAAATGTATAACTTGCACATTTAAAGAGGGAAACAATGTTGGGTCATTTAGGGGCTTGCCTCAGTCAAACCCCATAAAAGTGTTTTCACTTCCATAATGGCAATGTCAATGATAAATGGATAATTGAAAGGAAGAAGTGATGAAATCACAAAAGTGTTGCAACTCACCACCCTTCAATGGCTTCCTTGAAGGACTAAAGTCATACACATCACCTTAAGTATTTGGATCTTTCTTTTCTTGAATTCTTGAATGCTTGAATGATTTGGAGACCTAAAACAAGGGTCTTCACAAAACATGAACATGAACACATAGAATTTGGCATGATGTTGGATCTTGAATTGTTGCAATAAATCTTTGAAATGTTGCTCTTGACTTGATCAATAGTGCTCTTGATCATAAGTTTTCCAATATATTTCTTGTTGTTAGATTTCAAATGATAGAATAACTAGGTATTTATATGTAATTGGGTAAGTGCACCAAGATGGTGTATAAAAAAGGGGTCAAAAGTGACCACTTTTTTCTGAAATCAGCTAAAGTTGAACTTGGAGGAGTAATTTGAGATTAATGCACTCAAAATTTGAAGATACCAAAATACAAGAATTGTAGTACTCTAAATCTAGTTTCTAAACTACCAAAGTTTTTCAAAAATGGATAATATTAAGAGGATCAAATGCTTCGTGCACACAAAATTGTTCCTATTTTTTTATAAAAAAACATAACATAGTATCTAGTGTGTGCCCCTCACTTTTTTTAGTTCCATTTAGTATTTTCAAAAACCCATTGGTAGAAATATAGTTAAGAGTGAGTACTAGAAGTTGTATATTTTTTTTAATTTTTTATTGAGTACTTTTTTATGAATTTTAAAGTGGACGCATCGTGAAAATCGCATCACCAAGTGTCTGTGTCACATAACTTGCACCAAAATAATCAAAAATGTAATTTTTTCCAATGTCTAAAGAATGAAGTGTAGAGCAATATCATATAACTTTTTTCAAATTTGGACAAGTAGGTTAAAAATTATTAAAAAAATTCATTATATATGTCTTTGATAACTATGAAAACATTAGTGAAAGAAATTAAAAATAAACATGTTAATGTAGTTCAAATCTAAATATATATATTGTTACAAAGCTTAGAAGCCATGTGAAATTATGGTGGTAATTTTACTAAGATTTGATTTATAATGTATAAACCTAATGACAAGAAAGTTGAAAAACAAGAATGGAGGAGAAAATCACATGGAAAATGAGGCAAATGAACCATCAAAGCCTATGTACAAGCTAAAACGCATATGTGTTTTGTGCAAGAAAAAATGTGTGCATTTCTTTTTCAAGCCAAAATGTATACGTTTTTTGTAAAATACAAAATATGTGCATGTTTTGTGCAGGCTAAAACACGTGCATGTTTTGTAAAATTATAAGTAAACAAAAAAGAAAATAAATAAATTGTTGGTTCATGAATCATGTAAAGAAAATAAAATTATTGAAGAGGGGATAAAACTAAAATCATTGAGCATCTTATTTTAGAGGAAATTAAAATAGCCTACATTATAATATTTATATTTAAAATTTAAAACTGGGAAATTATGTATTTATGTATGTAAAGGTAAATCAACACAATTTTAATTTCATATTTAAGTACCACTATTGTTATCTAAAATCTATTGTTACTTTCTCACTTCAATAATATATTGCAAACATTAAATCTTATTGCAATAAATCTTAAATTAAATAAGATAGTAATCGATTATTATAAGCATTATAAGTGTGTGTTCAATTAACTTTCTTTTTTTTTTAATCTAGGAGGAGTTATAAGGTTTAGGTTTGAGGGTATAAGAATCTGGAGGGTTGAAGGTACAAGGCTTAGTGTAGAGTGTAGGGTTTAGATTTTTATGACATAGGGCTGAGTGTAGGGTTTAGAGTTGAGGGTGGTATATTATCTATAGTGTATAGGGTTGAGGGCATATCATTTAGGAAATTGAGTGTATAGGGTTGAGGGTTCATCCCCTAGGCACTAGGGCCTAAGGTTAAGGGGTATTATTTAGGGTTGAGGCTATATGATATAGGGTTTAGGGTTGAGTGTATATGGTTGAGGGTTAATTATATAGGCCTTAGGGTCTAAGGTCAAGAGGGATAGGTTTTAAAGGGTCATGAAGGTACATATGGTATAAGGTTGAGGATTGAGGGTTTAGCTTATAGCCTTTAAGGCCTAAGGTTGAGAGATAGGGTTTAGGGTTGAGGGTATAAGGTATAGGTTGTAGAGTTAAGGGTATAGGGCCATATAGGGTTGTGTATATGGCTAAGGGTTTAAACTATTGGCTTTAGCTCCTAGGGTTGAGGGATAAGGTTTAGGGAACTAACAATATAGGGTATAGGGTATAGAGTTTAGTTCCCTAGAACTACCTCTCTCTATCTAACCTCTCTCTCTCTACGGTTTAGGGTTATGGGTAGAGAGCTTAGGGTTATGGGTATATAGTTTAGGGTTAAGTGTATAGGTGTTAGAGTTAAGTGCATAGGGTTTTGGTAAGTTAAATCCATTACAAGCCCAAATAGTACAAAAAAACCCATATGTGTTTTGTGAAGTTAATATTCTTAGAATAAAAAATCTAAACACTTAATATGAGAACATGAAATTATGATAAGATGCTTAGAATAACAAATCTAAACACTGGTCGGTGGTGTCTGGGGTGGTGCCGCCTCTATGTCCTTCCCCGTTGCTTGTTTCTGAGCCTCCCTGGTCGGTGGTTCTGCAAAAGAAGAAAGGTCTCCCCTTTTCCATTCCTGATTCTCGGCATCGAAAGCATGGGGCAAGCCTTGACCCTTTTGGTTCTGGGTTTGCTTAATTCTTTTGGTGTTCAACAGTTGTGTTTCAGTTGTTCCTGGTTTTTTCTCCATAGCTATCTGTCAGCTGTTTCTGTTCGTCCCTATAGTTCAGTTTTTGTTCTGAACTATGTTGTCCTTTGGCCCTATGGCCCCTTTGTGAAGGGCACAACACCCTGAAAATGCTGCTTAATTTTTCAAAAACAAATCTAAACACTTTAGATATAAATACAATGAGGATAAGATGCTACAAATAGTTCAAATATAAACACTTTAGATGGATTTGTAATGATGATAAGATGCTTAGAATAACAAATCTAAACACTTAAGATGAAAATAAAATGATGAGAAGATGTTTACAATAATAAATAGAAAGAATTAAGATTAAAATGCAATGATAAGATGAGTTGGATGGAGATGAATACTAAGTTACCATCTTAATACATTGAGTGTAGGAAAATGTGGAAGAAATGGAGAATGAATGTGCACATACAATTGTTGATTAGGAAAGAGAAAAATGATGGTGACCATAAAGAAGAGATGGGATAGGATTAGGTGTATTTGGCTTTAGTTCCTAACATTGAGGGATAAGGTTTAGGGAACTAATGGTATAGGGTATAGGGTTTCGAGTTAAATGGGTGTTGATGGTGTTTCTAGAATTGCAAAAACTCAGACATAATACAAGTATCCTATCTCTCTTGAAAGGTAAATTTCTATCAGCAAGCCTCAAGAAACAACCCCAAGGTCTCTAATATCAGGTCTTGACAATGCATAAACAACTCAATGATGATGTGATTTGTTGGTAATCACAAGGAGCCTTACAAACTAAATGTTGGAAGTGTCAAATTCATTTAATGTAACACTATGGTGAGGCTTTATGAATCCTATCCTAACAATGATTTTCAAAGAAATAGAAAAATATGAGGGTTTAGAGAGATATCCTAATCTAATTCCTAAGATTAGTAATGAAAATAATAGAGCATTCAAGGTGGACCAATCTTCCAAAACCAATTCCTACTTAACTAAGATTAAATTTGCAGTATCACAAGAATAGTGCAATCTCCAAAGGTATTAAATATTTTTAGATTGTAAACATGCAAACATTCATCCAAAATAATGAAATGCATAAACATACACAATTGAACTTGAGTGCAACAAAGGGTAGGCCCAAGCTAACTTTACATAGCAATCTACAATTAACAAATTGCTAAAAGTATGAACCGAAGATTCCTTAACACCTTAAATACTTTATCATAAACATGAACGAACTACAACTAGCTCTAAGTCTAACCTTAAGATCACTTACTCAAGATAACTCATAACATTTTTGAAACACAAGAACCATGTATAGATGAAATAACACAAAGAAGAATACCAAAAGACAATGTCCTCAATTATATTCACTTCACCAAAATTTGCAACAATTCTAGTATCTCATGTCCAATGTCTAGTAGCAACAACAACAACAACCTTACAAATGAGGGAAGGGCCTCAATATATAGAACCTCACATGACATGTTGGCCTAAGGAGGAAATTAAATTAGGGCTTACATTAGGTCAGCCAAATAGGCCAGCCTTGGTAGTTTTTATCACCTAATTTAAATTTACAATAAAATAATGCAAAAGTCAGACTCAAAGGCATTTTACAATTAAATAAAAGGTCCTTGACATGAAAATATAGGCATAGCTGACTTGTAATTCCAGCTAAGTTGATGTAGTATACACGTTGTCCAAGGGAATCAAGCTGGGTCATCCTCCTTGTCCTTTTATCCACTTCTAGAAAGTTCCTTGACCTTTAAAAGCACATTATCTAGGTCAGACTGATTTGGGATTGGGATAAACTTTATTCTTAATAGACTTTAAATTTTCTCCATATTTATTCAAAGTCTTTTCCGTATCTACTTGTAGCTCTTGATACTTATCCAAATTAGAAATTTAAATAGTTGCATCTTCAAGTTGATTGATTGTTATACGTCCATCCTCAATTGGAGAATAGACTTCATGTCACCATTTTTGTAACTTGTCAACCTTCAAATTCTTCTTTCCAAATTTCTTCCTTCCTATGACAATCTCCAAGAATGCAATGCAACTATATGATATCTCCTTTACTTTACCTTGGATCTTGGATTCCTTCTTTGTTTCTTTTGGTGGCGCCTTCAAATTTTGCAAATTTGAAGTGACCATATTGAAAAAATTTCCTCTGCACATTTAGAGGTACCCCTGAAAAATCTGCCCAAGTGACCCAGTTTAGAGGGTCATAATTCGGAGCCTGTTGATTTTCAAGCCAAACCCCTTGGTGGACCCACTTATGTGACATATGTGAATGTGCATGTCAGTTTTTAGCTTCACATTATGAGTTTTGATAGCGTTTTGAAAAGCAAAGTTGGAGCGTTCTAGCATTTTTTTGTTGTTTCAGAACTTTTAGCCCTACGAAGTAGCCTCCCGCTCGAGCTTATATTTTACAACCGGATGATTTTCATGATGAAAAAATTGTTTGTATCTTTTCTCCCCACCTTAATATGCTCCCCTGTCATATTTTAGAATCCCGAGACTTGATTTGC
Source organism: Sequoiadendron giganteum (assembly GCA_007115665.2). Lineage (NCBI taxonomy): Eukaryota > Viridiplantae > Streptophyta > Pinopsida > Cupressales > Cupressaceae > Sequoiadendron > Sequoiadendron giganteum. The sequence continues at coordinate 13,184,916 of CM021105.1, forward strand.
TATTTTTTTGAGATCAAAAGCAAATGCAGTTTGTTCAATTTTACATCTGCATTTCTGATAGTATTTCAAAGTGGTCAACTTTGACCCCTAATATCTCGTGAAGAATGATGATTGAAGAAAATCCCTCTTGCATACGTGCTCCCTGCATCCAAATGAGCTTGTGTTTCTAGTGGCGGCTCGCTAGGAATTAATTTGATATTTTTTTTGAGATGGCAATTTGGTGAGCCTAATTTGGTTCTTAACAGGTGTAGATGCAGAAAATATAACTAAGTAACTTTGACAGTGAATATTTTGCACTTCGAAACATTTTTTTTCGAGTCGCTTGTCGCATTCTATTCTAAGGTCAAATGTCTACATGCCTACAAATTTTCATGACCCCAGGAGATCGTTTGATTAGTTTTCCAAGGCAATTATTGAGGCCACTTGACCTATTTGGCTTACTATACAAAAATGCTTGAAAGCATATTTTAGCAACAACCCACCTCAATTTTTCATGCTAGGAACATTTAGAGGTTGTCTCCAGTCAACTCAACATGAAATTTGTTTGAAAATGAGTTTTTTTTTTAGTCGGACCCACATGGGGACTCGACATGCTTTACACATATGAAGGTGTAAATGTTGTTGCACTTTGCATAGAGCTACTTATCTTTTCAGTCCCTCAAATTATATCAATGTGGTATTGCAATTAACCACTAAACTAATATTTTCTCTGCTCGGGCTATAGAAGTACGATGGTGTGGAAAGAAAATGTGATAGATGATGGTGTTCCACTTGAGTTTCCTTGGCATAAAGTCACAACCCTATTTAATCTTACTTGGTTGTTTGAACATTTACATGATACTAAAAAAGAAAATCTTTTATTATGCTAGTAGGTTTGTGTTGTTCATGTTTCCCAGTTTATATGGAAGCATATGTAGGTATGCAAAGTTTTCAAGTGGTTGCCTCAAAGAGAAATCATCTCATAGAATACTGTAATTGTTGAAAATGCATAAAATACGAGGTGCTAAAGTTTTGGAAATTTTCAACCATCTGTGGATAACATCAGCTGGAAAGCTCAATGATAGAAAGACATTTCAAATGTAATGCTGAGCAAACAAAATTTTACAAAGGGTATTGATTGCCTATTGTCAGTAGAGGAACGTAATCACCACTTGGGTTTGTTTCGAAGGCCTGTGATGGATTTAATGGAGGTGTTGATTATAGAGCAGAGTTTACTCAATTTCCTTTGGCCTCAAATGTTGTGGGTAAGCATGATATCAAACTTCAGCATCCACGCTACCCGTCAACACAAATTTCAACTCAAATACAATGATGTTGAATGCTTCAGCAATCTCAAATCGTGAGCAGTAGGCTGAGGAGGCTGATGATGATGTGGACAACTTCAATTCACTAGTGCCATCTCTTCCAATTCTCGTTTCTCCTTTGAATAGTGGATCAAAGATGAGGATAAGAGAACTAAATTCAGAATATAGCAAGGAGGGTTAGATTCTCTTTAAAGAATAATATTGTCTAGAGGCCACATAGCCCTCTGCCACCAGAGAGTCTGAGGGTCCCTCCATCCGCTACACCAAGAGGCAGTGCCTTGAAGAGGGGTGTTCTTGCAGATTTTGTTTGTATCATGAAGAAATCTCCAAGGAGAATGAAATGTTGCTGCAGATGGGTTGCACCAAGGCTGCTCGAGGGGAAACCATATTTTGGTGCTGACATCCAATATCTCCAGTTTGAGTACAATGAGAAATTAAATGGTGGTAAAGAATCAGGGTTGACTTCGAAGAAACTTCTGAGAAATGAAGTAATAGAGGACATTTATGGAATTTAAGGGATGTAGAAGGCTAAATAAAAGTTGAGATTGGGGCTACAGTCAAGATTGCATATACCAAATATCTGACCAGTGAAATGAATATTCTTTTGGTAGCAAAGCCATTAAATAGAATGTTGTTCTTTCAGTAGAGTTTCCATGGATGAGGTCACAACATTTTTCAATCTTATTGAGTTTTCGACCAGCATATAATGCTGAAAAGGCGAATTTTGTGTAGGCCAGCATTTTCAAAGTTTTGATTATGTGGAAGCTTATACATGCAGCCCTGCGCAATGCACTTGGGTGAAACAACATATACAAAATGGATTTGTTAGAAAGGCCTCGATAGCTTTCAAGTGGGAACAGCTTGCGCCATGAGGGAAAGGTTGCAGGATGGTGAGGGGTATAATTGAGATTTTCAAAGCAATCGATATGATGGATGCAAAGAGGCCTAAATCAAAACCAAAATTCTATGTTGGTTCCCAAGCTCTTGGGTACCAACGTGATTATATGGAGGTTATTCCAGCATTGAGGGATGGTGTTGTGGCTGACTGGGATATTGTGGATAGTATATGGGATCATGCTTTTCGGGAGCGCTTGCGAATTGGTACCAAGGAGTATCCTGTGTTGTTCTCAAAACCATCATCCAATTCACCAAGTCAAAGAGAAAGATACATGGTGTGGCCTGTGTGCTAGCTAAAAGGGGTCCGTGTGATGTTGTAAAGGAAATTCTGCTTGGTTTCCCTCGCACCATCACTGAAGGGTTATTTCTTTGGAACAAATGAGATCTAAGCAACTCGCGCTTGCTAAGGGAAGTCTCTTAATATAGTCATGGTGGAGCGAGAGTATGGTGCCAGCTGAGAATAATTTTGGGGTTCCAGAATGTAGTAGTGGTAGACCCCGATATCAATCAGAGGCAGTTTTGTTAGATTGTCACATTCCAGTTGAAGCTTTGGGTTACCATAGGGGATGGGTCAATAGGGTAAATCAAATCTTTGCCATAAGCGCATGGAGGCTGCTACAGGAAACATCTTTGCTCAACGTAAGGACAAGTTCATGCGCTTCCAGTGAAAATGAATCAAAATGGTACAAGGACTGTAATGTAAAGTCTTGGCACAAAGGGACTTTGAAATATTGAAGCTACACGTGGATGGTGGTCCCAGCGCACGTCGTTAAATGCTCGGGTAAATGTTTCTTAGTTGCCCGATAAAATGATTAAATCATTTCACTTTTAAAGGGAAAATGTCTTAATATAAAGTCAAGGGCATAAATAAATGATTTTAATGGCCCGATTTAAATAATCAAGAGATCTTTGCCAAATAAGATTATCTTGACGGCTGAGGGTGCAAAGGAAAATGGCACGAAGGAAAAAGTTTTAGTGCCTGTGAATAAATTAATGTTTTCACCTTTTTTAAAAGGCTTTCAAGTGAAATATCAAAAAATAAATGTATGAAGCCTAGGTAAAATTTTATGTTGTCTAATGGCAATTTTTGGAAAGCCTTTATTATATAAAATCAAAACCTTGTTGCAAAATAAAAGATGAAACGTGGGGTAGGTCTATTGCAGCCCGATAAATGAAAAGAGACCTTTTTCAGCTAAGCAAGGTGAAGGAAAATGTGAATAAAAGGCAGATTAAAAGTTTTCATAGCATGGGACGGAGTATTTTTTTTACTACAAGGGCATGGTAAACAAAAATGAAAGGACGAGGATTTTTCACGAGAGGGAAATTTTTGTGTGGAATGAAGGTGAAATACAAAGGAAAAGTTTGTTAACGAAGGCGAAATACAAAGGAAAAGTTTGTTACTGCAATGGATGGGGGATGAGAAGATATTTTCAGTTTTCTTGTTGCAGATAAACGATGGATGAAGCTTCCAGATAACATCAACGGATCAGTTCTCGAGCTTCTTCTGCTTCTTTTTATTATTTTTCTCTTCTCGTTGTAAAGGGTTCCATTTTCTAAAAGCTCTGCAAGGTAGGCAGAAGCTCTAGGTAAATTGTAATGCTAGGGTGAATTATAATTATTAGTCAATTAATCTAAGGTGTTTGTGTTCTAAATTGAGCTTCATGAGTATATTTTATCTGATAACTATCTTCATGGCTGAGATGTAAAACTCTTTTGAATTCAATAATGAAATATTACATGGGTTTTTTCATGCACATTTGTTGCATTTGAGTTACATCTGTCGTTTCCTTATGTTCATTGAATAATGTAATTTTTTTAATGAATCTCAATTGCATTTTTTATTTCCTATTATTCAAGGAATAATGTAATTGTTTCAACAAATATAACAGGAGTGTTGTGTTTCCAGGAGGATCCGTAAGAATGGTTATCTGATAAAGCTTCGATGGTCTTGTTGTCACAATGTGATAACATTTTCAAAGATATTCAAAACATGTCTAACACTGTAGGATGAAGTGTTGGTTATATGAATCTATAGCCCTCTTTTTGGCACTAGTCAATCTTCATGCATTTGTTGTTTTTAGTTTGGTCCCAAATTATTAAATCAAAAACCATTTTAATTATGTTCTCCATGTTGGTTAATGAAATTCACTCAATGTCTTAGCCAATATTGAGTGATATTTTATGTTTCTTAGCATAATTCTGTGAGAGCATTATTTGTTAAGAAATATCCTGTTAATTGTGTGCCTAAATATTTAGGTGTTGCTAAAGGGTCACCCCCTAGGTCCTATAGAGCCTGAAGTGCAGGGGAAATGTGTTCTAATCCCATTTCCTATCAGTTGGACAAATCCTACACTAGGTCCAAGCATGAAGTGTGGCATACTTCTAGGATTTAGTGAATCTATTGATTTGGAAAACCAACAGCTTTCATCATGAGATCCTTCTTGAAATTCAATGCCTCCACCCATTCAATTGGTTTTTTCACATTTTCAGCTATGAAGACATTTTTTGTGACCAAAACTTCCTTTGGAGTTTCAATTACTTTCTTCAACTCAGGAATGATGGAATCATCAGTTGTTTAGCATTTTGTTGTGAGTTGGAGTTTCAATTACTTTTCTTGTTTATGTAATACCTTATCTATCATAGCATCTCCACTTTGGCATACACTACCAATCCATTGTTGAGTAACCTGCATGAGGTTCTCATTCTCTTAACCTCACTTATGGCATCCTTGGATAACAAACCTTCTGAAAATGAGACACCCTCACTAGCTTGTGTTTCCAAAGGCTTGATTAAATGTTGGATGTATTTTTTTAGTTTTCTCATTTGTTGTTGCAACTCTTCCTTGGCCTAGGTTTCATTGTCCATCCTCTTTAGGACGGTTTGTGTTGATTCCTAGAGATCTTCCTTTTCTTTCTCTTTTGTAGATGGGCCTAGGTTGATGATTTCAACCTTGTAGTCAAATGGACTGACTTCATCTTTATGCTTATCATTTATGGGTGTGGCAACATGAAGGACTCTATTGTTGGAGGAACATATCTTGTCATCCTTGAGACCACCCTTTCTTTCTTTCTCTCTCTTTTTTTTCCAAATTTGCAAAAAGTTTACCCAAGAGTCTCTTCTTATAAAATGATTGGCTTGGGCTTCAACCATTCTTTCAACCAATCAAGGAGTTGATTTTTCTTTGTCTATGCCACCTTGAGAAATATCCTGCTCCTCCTGACCCTTAGATTGATTTTCTTCAAATTTCTCTGGATCTTTATCAACATCATCTTGATTTTGTTGTCCTTCTTGATTTTCAAAATCAGATACATGTATTTCTTCTTTCTCGGGAGATTTGGAAGGAATTTATTCTACTTTCTTTGGTTATTTTCCCTCCTCCCTATCACTTTGAAACTCAGAGACCTTTTGTTCTAATTCTACCCCAAGATTACCAAGTTCTCCACTCTTTAGAGTTGGCACATATTCTTATTCTTCTTGTTTAGTCTCATCAAATTCTATGGAGGAGGTTGAGGAGGGGTATTATTTCCTGTAATTGTTCTCTCAGTATCCTCAACTTTATCAATAGGTGACTTACTAAAATTCATCTCAGACTCTTCAACTATCTTTTCAACATTTTCTGCACCTGGAGGAGAAACCTTTTGCTTTAGAGAGTTCTTCCTTGTATATACTTGTGTCCTTTCTCCAAAGCTTTCCACTTCACCACCTTGGCCTGAATTGTATCTTGTTCACTAGCCTTGGTTTTTTTTGACTTGGATATCTTTTCTCCTCTAGTAATAATTCTTCTCTTCTTGAAAGGTTGAGCCTCTACACTTCCTTCTTCAGTAATCTCCTTTGTGGTTTTTCTTCTCTTGGACACAAGTTGTCTCTGAAGCTCTTTGTCTTTGGTTTGGCTTATGGTTTTTCTTTTGATTACAATTGGTACCTCTTCTATATTCTCCTCCTTTTGAGGGTTTGTAGTGTCATCTTGAGTATTCTCTATTTCTTCTTTTGAATGATATTCCAAGTCCCCTAGTAAATCAAAAGTGAACTTTGTTCATGTTGCCTCTAATTCCAAAATATTATGTTTGACCCACTGCTTGGAGTACTTCAACATAGGAGCAGTAATTTGATCCAAGTCAATAATTTCATCTTCTGACCAATTGATGTTGAGAAGTGGCTTATCCTGAAATTGTGTGTAATCATGGCACTAAATGGGATACTCCTCATCATCCACTTGATCTGGCACATTTTCCACTATATGCAATCTTATCACTTTCAAAGAGATCCTTGAACATCTTCTCTTTATAACCTCAAACTCATCCCTATAGTTTCCCAATAATCTTCAATGTGATTCTTATGTCTGTATTCCCTGTTTTCCATCTTTTGTACAACTCCATAGGGATCAAATCTACCTTTGTTAAAATGAGAGTACAAATGTAGATGCGCCATCTCAATTTCTGAATGATGTACACTCTGTATAGAAGGGCATGCTTCCAAGTGACCAATCCTCAAGGGAAAATCAGTTCCAACCCCTGTTTTGTGCATCTCTTTCAAAATGGCATCAAATGCAACTAATTGCCTAGTCAAATCCAATATTATAAGCTTGTCAATAAGATAGCTTAGAATCCTATATTGAACCTTTGGAGATCTATTCACTTTGATATAAATGAACTTTGGAAATTGAATGAACCAGAATCCATATTTTTTTATTAGATCCATTGCTTCTGCTAAAATTCTCACATGGACAACATCTTGTAGAGTTATGGTTATGTACATGGTAAAAGAATCGTTAACCCTTCTAAAGTTGGAAGTGTTAAAATGTAGATGAGTATAAACATGATACACTTTGTCCTATCCAATTATTCCTTTACAACTTAGGCCCTTGTACTTGAAATCCCTAGCCAGCATATACACAACATATGAGGTCATGGTGAATGTTTTTGTGTCCTATACATTTCTAAATTACAAATCCAAATTATCATTAATAATGTCTACCCAATAATAGTGAATCCCTTTCTTAATCTGGGAAATGACATGAAACGTCCATTCTTCAAAGATAAAAGCTTTGTCTGATCCCATCACTCTGCTAAGAAGAGTAATCATTCCATTATGCTCAAATTTGAATTCACTTCTATGCAATTGTTTGGGCAGCTTGGAGTAGTGAGACTTTGGCTTCTCCATCCAAGAACTATTCATAATCTCCAAGGCCTCAGTTGGATTAGCATCATAGAATTGTTGTTTTATCTTCACTAACTTTTGATGTGACCCAATGTTGAAGGCCTCAGCTATGGATTCTTCAGTCAAATTAGCCATCACTCTCCCTTGAGGACCCAAAATCACCCTCCTATCCGAATCATAGTGTTTTGCACACTCCATGATAATTATCCTACAGCTTGTGCCAACCCTGTATGTACCAATATTTGGGCCAAAGGAGTAGGTGCATTATAGTAAATCCTTTGCTTGAAATCCTCACATGACCCATATTAGTGTCTACAACCTTCGCCCATGTTGAAATGATCTCGGATTCTGGTCTTGTACTCTTGAAGTTGTACTTCATCCTTTCAACTCTTGTTGTTGGATCCTCTTTAATTAGTTCAATGTATTTTTCCTTGGGACCCTTTCCTCTACTAGATTCTTCATGCGTATGGTTAGAAAGACCCATAATTATCATAATACCAAGCACAATTAACCATTACAACACAAATGCATCATTAAATTTAGTATTAAAGCATATAGGTAATATATAATCAACTTCAAATCATCATTAGAATCATCAAAACAAGTCGCGAACCCTTAAAACTACGTATCAAGAATTTTTGGGTTTTTGACACATTCACAGATTTTGAGTATTCATGGATTTCGGGGAATCCAACCCATCGCAAATTCCATGAAGGATCTCACCCTCAGGTATTCCATGCTTACGTGGATTCTACGAACAAAGAAAACTTGGTCAAATTTCAATCAAAAGACAACCTTGCAATTATGAAACTCATTTTGCATCCTTCCCCAAGATCAAACTTCAACACATTGGAAATTTTGTATGCTTCAAGGATTTTAAGCTCAAACGGATTCAGGGAATCATTGACATCATGGATTCGACGAAGGACTATTCTTTGATTATTCCAGGCTCATGCAAATTTTATGAAAGGATGGGAGTTTAGGTTTTCCACTTGGAAGTAGATTTAGCAAAGGATTAAGTTTCAATGATCCCACAACGTTAAGGATTCCATGAACATATCTCAAAATTTGAACTCATTAACTTAATCAAATTGGGATCCTTCCACCCTCAAGCCAAGACTCAACTTGAATTTTAATAATGATAGATCTATAGTTCAAATCAAATTCAAATTGGAGCCCTACCAAGTCAACGATGAATCACTCAGCATTACAAACACAACTTTCAAAATTACGAACTAGGGTTTATGCATATCGATCTTTAAACTCATAGAAACACAAAAAATTTGATTACTTCAACTCAAATGCATACCCTAATTGATGTCGTATAAACACAAATGCATTGCTAAAGACTAAAATCTGAAATCGAGGTCATAATTCTTACCACAATGATGGATTCCAAAGAGATGAAGGAAGATCTAAAAGAAGACCATTCAAAGGAACTTGTTTCAAGTGTGGAGGTGAAGGACATAGAGCATTTGAGTGCCATCAAGGAAGTACCAGAAATAAATCTCACGATACCAAACGAACAACTTATGTAGGTGAAGAACCTGTTGGATCTTCTAATTTAGTTTGAAAACCAGAGAAAGGTGAATCATTGGTGATGAGGATAGCTTTAATGCATGAATAAGTGATTGAGAAACCACCACAAAGGAAAAGTATATTCAAAACTAGATGTAAGTCTGAAAGAAAGGTTGTTGGAGTATGATACCACTAAGAGGGGGGCTGAATCAGTGGTATGAAAATTTTCAAACAAACTTGAATTAATCTTTTAAGACTTTGCAGGCTTATAAAACACAAGATCATAATAGTTCAACTATCAAGTGCAACATCATATATGTAAAGCTTTCAAACTTGACTCGCCACAAAGAGTATATAGAGATCTTCAATTTGACTTGATCAATTTGCACCAATTTATGCTCATGTTATTTCAATGATTCAAACATTCATTTATTGAATGTAACATCATAAAAATTAAATGTGAAATACTCGAGAAAACTCAAAGATAATTAGAAGAAAACAATCACAAATAACATAGTTATTTTCATGAGTGGAAAACCCTCATAGGGATGAAAAACCACTCGATAAAATGCCTCACTAGCTTAATCAAAATTCCTCACTGGAGAAGCCCCACTGGCTACAAAATACCTCACTAGCAACACAAGCCTCACTAGCTACAAAATGCCTCACTAGCAAAGGAACATCACTGGTTACAAGTATGCCTTACTAGAAAATACAACTTTCACATCAATATGATTTTGTGAATAAAAAAGACAAATTATAATCTCTATTTCATTGCAAATCAAGGGTTGTAGATGGATTCTACAACTCCATTACTCAATCTATTTCACTCCTTTGAAAATATTCTATCCTACTATCACCATTATGTCAGCTTGATTGATACAAACATATTTGTTGACTTATCACTCCTATCTTTCATCTTATTCAAAATAATACATTATCATGACTTGGACTAACATAAACAAAACTTTCACCTTTACAAAATTTTCAACTAAGCACAACTGAATCAAAACACAAAAAACCCTTATACCTCCTAAACAACACTTTAGCACACTTACTTTTCAACATCTACATGAAAGCCATAATAAATGATGATGACTATATTGAAAAAAGTTGCATCATATCACTATGATTTGAAACTAAGATAGACATGAAGTCTTGGTAAAATAGGATTGTTCTTTCATTCTTTAACATAGACCCTTGCATCAAAACCTAACAAACTTTGGTACCACTACATCTACAAGAATATGAACTCTATTGAAGTTACATAACTCTAGCCTCTTTGCATTTTAGATAGACACTATAATAAACATATCCAATTCAATAACACTATTCAAAGCAAGGATTATTATAGAAAACTCTGAGTTTGAAACATATGTATCATTTTCAATGCAAATGTTGCATATGAAAAGACATTTATCCTGACATCAACTTCAATCTCTACTAATGTATTTTTGGTAAAATATCCTATAGTGCATAGACAACCTGAAGATTACAGACTTCAACTAATTGATTCCATCCACATAAATGCTTATTGATAGCATTGAGAAAAGAACCTCCTTCGATGACAATTACTGTGTAAATGGAAGTAGTTAGGGCTTATGACTTTCATACACCTGTCAATTTTTTCTTCAACTTATGCCTGTTAAGATTCAAACTCAATTGAATAATTGCCATTTTTATGTGTCTTCATGCTAAGGGCTACTTAAATTCTCACACTGATGTGTTTTTGGAACCCTTCGCAAATGTATTAACCTGTGCTCACTGGTGACCTAGGTTCTTGGGGCTGGTCATTGGATGAGTATGACCCCTCAACATTATAACTTAAGTGCACTTTAATCAATGCTAGGAGATCAACTCAATTTTATAACAAAAGGCAACATTCCTTTGATGGTAAAGAACACCAAGAGCTAACACTTAGCCCTAGTCACTAGGTTTAAATGCTTCTTAGGGTTTTAAACCATAAATCCTACTTCCACTGCTTAGGATGACCTCCACTATTTTCACACCATTACGAGACCACACTATATAGAGGTGAATTTAGATTGAGCACTATGATCAACCCCATTTTTTGTTGTCCTTGTTATTTTTTGTATGCAAACAAAACACCTTGTCACTGTCAAAGAATCCTTTTAAACCAAACACCTTGTCACTTTCCTCCATTGAACACACCGTTCACTATTCATACAAGCTTAGCCACTGACCTTTTCTTGACTTGAAACACTAACAGGTTTACTACTACTTATTTGACATCAATGACAACTATAAAGGAAAAAAAATCCCCCTTTATCGTTGATGGCAAACCCAAACTCTTCTTGTCAAAATTGACCATTTATGATTGTTACCATTTCACTCTCCCCCTTTGGCATCAATGGAAAAGGGTGTGAGAATCCTATTCCAAATCTCCCCCTTTGACTGTAGCCTAATGAAGTTGAGTATAATTTCTCAGTACCACTTAAAGGAATGAAGACACAACTAACATTGTCTTCTCATTATGAAAGGTTTGCTACAATTATAGCTTTGTCACTGCTTGATAATCATCCTTGCACAGTACATGTATTTCATCAAGTAACAACCTTCAATTTCCCCCTGACTGAGAATGACTATACTGAAATTATGATCTTTGACATCAATGAAAACTTGTTCAATTCTCCATAGGTCTTAGCACTATACATGCATGGATTGATAGATAAGGGCAGTGATAAGCCAACTCTTCAAAAAATTCTATAGACAGTACCAACTAATCCTATTGCTAGTCTGTCAAGAAGTGATTAGACACTACATATGAAAGAGATTCACAACACAAGTCCTGAAGAACATGAGAATATCCATTGAAAACATATCATACTGTGCAGATAGTAGCAGAGACACACTGCCCTTGAATTTATATTGTCATGCTTTGACAAGCCTCCTTGTTGACATCAAGAACATTGTGAAATTGCAACCAAAATTACTACATATTTCCAAGAGATATAGAATACTATCACAAAATCCATAAGTCACCTACCACAGGTCACAAATAACTACAAATGATCAAGTAAGATCACAAACACAAGAAAATAATTGAATCACTATTAAATACCATTATGTTCATGCAAGATAATCTATTGTCCATGAGCACTATTGTCTCTTTATTATTCCACAAACAATAACTGTATAATTTAATCCCTCTTGCAAAATTCCACTCATACCAAAATCACCACTAACTGAGAAAATACTACTCTACAGAGTCCATCGGTTTCCATACCTATTGTCAAATCCAAGGAGTGTTCCTTGACAACCTGTTCTACAACTTACAAATTAGTAACAGTAACTTACAATCAAACAATTTGAGAACACCACCTTAATAGCAACTAAATTGGACAAGAACCAAAACCTCTCAATCCAACAAGGAACGTGACAAAAAACCACTGAGTATTAAATAAAAAGGTAAATAAAGGGAGGAAACCAAACTTCACCACATTTATTGTGAGAAACCTATGCACTAACTTTACTACACTATTATACAAATTATCCAAGCAATTGAATGGTCTCCTCTTTTCAATACATCTATCTAAGGTAGATACACTGTCCCATAGTTATTAAAAAAACTCAAATAACAAGAGCAGTTCATGAGAAAGCAACATCAAGGGACCAATATTGTGCAACCAATTTACTACTATCACATTGTCAAGGTAATGTGATTACCATGTTGTCCTGCATATATTCTCCTTTCACTAAACATTACTCTGATGATGTTCTTGACACCTAGCAACCACCTTATCGGCATCGAGAATAATGATGTCAATATTAATGCAGGAACAATAAAAAAGCCTAAATCCAAACCTCCATGACTATGATGATCAATCAAAGACTTATTCTAAAGAGATTGTCACACCATTGCACTATCCCTAGAAAGATCACTATAGATGTTGTCATCCAATAAAAATAACAGTAGATAAAAAGAGCATCTACTATTAATGCAAAATGTTTCATGTGTTCAGGACATAAGAGCATCCGATCACTGTTATTGCATCTCCCTTTGACTATAATGACACAAGTCTCATGTGGTTTTCTTTACGAGAAGACTATACCTTAGTTTCTTACTATGAGACTCAACTGAAGATTGGCAAACTGAGTAATGATCTAACTTTACATGGGTTATATGGACTTTATTTGTCTTACTGACTATCTTTTTCATGAAGTGACTTAATATGCACTATTCGACAACTCACAAAAATAGGATCACACAATGAAACAAAAAAAGTAACTATCCCAAATCAAGCATCCACTGCCACATGCAAATATGACTATTCATTGTGTATGAACGTGAATTTGCACCCCTAAAGAAAATTCCCTTTTTTCCCCTTAACACTTTAGAAAATCAAAAGCAGAGGTTTAATTCCACTTAAGCCCACTGCTTGCATTCCACTTGGCACCTAGTTTTTGTGTCAATGGGGGAGTTTCTATTGGGGATGCCCACGTGCTACGTAGATGTCCGCATGGAACGCTTACATCCCTAGAAGATTCCTGCGGCTAGAGACTATAGAGGTGTTACATTTTCAATTGGAAGTCAAAGAGTAACGTTCGTCTTCGGCTGGCCGACTCGCATATGGTTATTTTTCATCTATCTCTTCATATTCTTTAGCCATTCATCCATTGCACTCTTCAATAGAAGTTTTGCAAGATCATTTGAACACTCTCTCCACGCTTTGAGAATTCACTTCCAAGCTTTGTAAGAACACCATTCACTCCATTGCATCAATCTACTACTCCATCACTCAAACAAGGTGAGCACATGATAAACATCGTGGAAACAGAGGCTTGAGTCCCTCTCGTTCACTCCTCCATGAGCCTTGAGTGCTTTGGATGGAGGCGGTAAGCTCCTCTAATCTCTCCTTTTTCTTTCGATTGAGTAAGCATGTACTGCTTGTAGTGTTTTATGTTTACATAGTTTGTAGTTATTTTTCTTTATCATTATCTCTACTATTCCCAACTTGGTTGTCCATGGAGGTGGAAACACCAAGACGGGGGTTTGACTGAGGTAGGCCCCTATACAGCCCCAACAATTTCTCCCTTCATTGTGTGCAGGTGGAGAGAGCATGGAGAAAGCTAGCAAGGAGAGCATTGTACAAGACCATCTTCATCACCTTGGTGGTAATACATTTATTTTATCATATTCATATTTGCATGCCACTTTTCTTAACCTCATTCTATCACTTCAAACACCTCTAGATTGGGCTGATAGTCTCCCTTCTTGAGTTAGAATCTTGTCTTTTTTTGGTTCTATAGCTGTACAAATGCCAATGCACCTATGAGACACTAGCGTGCCACACTATCATCCCAGAACCGTAGTTCTATCCTCAAACACAGAGCTACCTAAGACACAGACCTGACTCTGAAGGCTGACTCATTTAGTCTCCTACCAACTTTTAGGATTACAAAGTGATTTAAGGATGCATAATCCTCATCATTCTCATCCTCTTCATCCTAACTATCCCTTAAGCTAAGGTGAGTTAGGGCAGCCTTTCTACTCTTGGCCTTGTAGTGGGTGGTCCCCCTCTCTCACATTTTTGGTGAACCCGACGTGAACCAACATTTATCCATTTGTCGGCATCCTGAACTTTTTCTCATATACTTCTTGGTCGTTGTACCCTGGTGTGTTGTGAAAGATTATAAGCTTCACGACCCATTCTATGGCCTCTAGGCATATTGTTAGAAGAAGTTTGCGACACCTTCCGATGGACAAGACGAAGGTCTCCTCTAGCTTCACTACCAACCTTTTCTCCGGTTTTGTGGTTGGGTTGTCCGCACAAGAGCATGTATCACGAGGCGAACTTAGGTTTCTTGATGGAATCGATCACGTCCCTACTCCTCATGTATCACCAACCTCTTCATCCATAGATGAGAATGAGGTCATATGTATCCCTTCCGAGTATGTCATTATTCTTGGTAAAGGGTTAGGTGCATTGGAAAATCACCTGGAAGGCAACCCGAAGTTGGCTAGGGTTGCTAAGGTGATCGAAGAAATAAGATACATGGTGGAAAAAGACTAGATAGGTGTAGAACTATTGGCTAGTATTGTTGGTCTAGCCAAAGCATATGCCCCCTCAAGTATTGGTCACATAATGCGAGGTGGCCTCTTCGAGGAATGCGAGAGGCAGCTAGAGATGTCGATGCCTCCTACATCCATGTACATGCTTGACACGGTCCCATCGGTCAATATACCCTCTACTTCTGAAATTTTGGATACTATCAAAGTAAACAAGAATCCTTTAGGTTTCCACTTCACCCCTTCTGTCACCTCTAGTGGTGGAGGATTTGGAAAAATGATGGGTGAAGGCTTTGGCAGTGGAAACTTCAGAAGTGGGGGTGGCATTAGCGGAGCTGGTACCAGTGGAAGTCACGGTGGTGGCTTAAGCTTTTGTGGTGACTCCGATAGAAATCACACTGGTGGCGGTAGCATCGGTGTTGGCTTTGGTGGTGTTCACGGTGATGGCGCTGATGGAGGTCACACCGGTGGCAGCGGTATTGGTGGTGGCTGTAGTGGTAGTCATGATGGTGGCTCTGGCAGTGGTTTCGATGGTCCTATGTCTTCTAACAACCCTATTCCGAATACACTCCTTCAAAATATGGGGCATATGTAGAACTGGCTGGTGAACCTTTCCCAGGCCTCGGCTCAACCTATCTTTCAACCTTTCTCTCAACACAACCCATTTTCAGTTGCAATTCTGAACACTCCATTCCCACTAGGGATGGGGATTGCCAAATTTGAGAAATATGGTGGTAAAGGGGACCCGCCAACACAAATGTTCGCCTTTAATGCCTTGTGCATGGATTTCTTCCACCATGATGCATTGATGGCTAAACTATTTCCCTGGTCCCTCAAAGACACAACATTGGATTGGTACTATTCTTTGCCCAGTAATTCCATCTTCACATTCGATCAGCTTGTGAACCAGTTCTTGCGATAGTTCCAAGCCAATATCAGACATAATATGACCTTCTTAGACCTTGTTTGGTGCAAACAAGTAGACAATGAAAAGGTTACAGACTTTATAGCATGCTACCAAGCGCTCTTCTCACAAATCTCGTCTCCGTTACCCGAATTTGATGTACAAAAGGTCTTCATAGGGAATTTATAGAGACATTGGCAAGAGAAGGTCACCCTCATGAAGTATCCCTCTTTTGCACATCTGTGTGCAGTTCTATGAGAATATCAACAAACGGTGGTTCAGTTTGGGGGTCCTCCCTCGCACTCCCGTTCTGAAGGAAGATCTAACATATTGATCTTGGGAAGAGATAAAGTTGTTGTGAACATAGTAGCCACTGTAGATAACAATGAACTCAAAAGTGGCCAAAAATTTACAAAGCTATTAGAATCCTATTCTTCCATCTTGCAGAATTTGGTGAAGAATAAGATCCTTACCTTGCCACCTCCTAAACCAATTAGAGAACCATACCCTAGTTGGTATGAGGAAAACATGTATTGTCAGTACCATCAAGTTAATGGACATGATATCGAATGATGCATGCGCCTACGTCATGAGATATAGGATCGAATCAAGGATGGTACTATCCGTCTTAATGAGAGTAATCACAATATGAACAAATCAGTGGTGAAAGCTAACTATGATTTGCACATATACATGGAACCATTTATGTCACATTCTTCTAACATGATTGTCGATCCCACTGATTCTACCTCTCACCCAAAGGCGTATGTTAACATGGTTATTGTTACTCCCTCCTCTCATCTTGCGACTAGATCGTCGGATGTTACATTTACCTCACAAGATGTTCCAACAAGCAAAAATCCTTCTCTGCTTTATATTCCTCCTTGCCTTAATGGTAACATTGTGACAAGGATCTTGGTTGACCCCGCGAGTAGGGTGAATGTCATCATAGAGGAGACATTACTCTTAAACTCCCTACAGAGGGAGGAATATGATGAAACAAGGTCCATCATCCACACGCACGATGGAATTTCTCTTAAACCTTATGGATCGATAACGTTGTCCATCCTAGTTGGACCTAGGAGTGTAGAAACGGTCTTCGATGTCATCCCCAAGTTGGACCTATTCAAAGTGAAGCCAAGCATACCTTGGCTAGCTTTCGTGATTCATAAGTGCCTTAAGTTTTCCCATGAAGGTGTCATACATGTAGTGCATGACACTAGATATTAGGTTGTGGTATCCTTTGGAGGATATCCATTGGATCACTTTTGGCCGACTCCATTCGGTCCACTCCCACAGAGAATAGACTTACTTTACAAGAACTATGTGAAGTACAAAACTGGGGGCAAGGGACAAACGAAGTTGACCCTTCCTACAACTGACCTACCAGCTACCTCCTCCTCTCAAAAGGAGAAGGATAAGCTCGCCCCTTCTTGGGCTAGCTCGTCTACTTCTCTCTCTTGAGAAGAGTATTGGATGAACAAGCATGGGCTCTACCCGCTAAGTTTGATGACGCCTCCTTGGCAAAGGCCCAAGGTTAGGATATCTGATCTCCCTAATGGGTCTCTAGGGCCTTGGTACTATTTGTACAGTAGGGAAAAAGGCTCAGGGAGAGAGTTTGCCCCTCGACCCATTCATGTTCTCTCGAATAGAAAAGGGCCCACCTCTACGATGCTAGGGTCGACTCCTTCCGTTGTTTCCAAACCTACCCCTTCTACTCCCATCCAATAGTCTTCCCTTCTCCTGGAGATAGTCGTGGAGGACACTCCCATGGCTGAGCAGGATCCTTTTGTCCCTTTGCAAGTTCCAGCTTTTGGTTTGAAGAGCCATAGAAACTGCCTTGCGTGTGAGCGTAAGCGTCGATGAAAGGCTCTCCTAGCCAAGTAAGCCTCCTTATAGAAGCAGGAGGAGAAGGATGCACCTCCTGTGGTGTCTTCCTCTCTCCCCCCTTCCATCCTTACTAAACCTAGTTCCATACGTCTTTCAGCTCCCACTGTGAGCGCACCTGCACCTAGAAGGGTGCAAGTGTTCATTGCTCCTTCGATGCGGCAACCCTTGCTAACTTTCATCCTGGATGTCTTGCCTTTTCTGAAGCCTATGGAAATGGTTAACACTTTATTTGTGTCCACTGCAGTTATTTCCTCTTCTCCCTCAACCCTTGTTTCATCTGTAGGAAGTTCACCTCCTCCAATGAAGAAGGTAGAGCGTGGTCTCTCCAGTAATGGAGGATGTAAGAAGAGCCCACCTTCTCCAAAAAGGTGGCCCCAAATTGACTTGTTCTGTCTTAGTCAAGGAACCAGTCCCAACCTCCCCGAGTTTGTCACTACTCCCAAGTCTCTTGGTGAGCCTAGCAGTGAACCTCGGGTGCAGAATCCTCCATCTATCGAGGTAAAACATGGCACTCCTATTAAGTGCATGTTTAATTCAATGGATGAAGTCCGTACCCTGTCAGATATCTTAGCAAGGTCGTTGACCCTGGACCCACAAGAGCTAAGTGACAAATACCTCACTGATCCCTCTGCCTTGGCGCTTGTTGCAGGAGGATCGAAATCTCCTCTCCTTAACATTACACCGTTGTAGGCTCATCACCCTTCCTACGATGATCTAGAGTGGGAAGTTGATGACCTCTTGGTCAAACAGTGTTAGGGGGAGACCCTCTTCTTGATCTTTAGATTAGATGTGTGTGCATGTTGTGACATGTGTTCCCCCATAATCATTCTATATGTGCATGGATGACCCTTGTTACCCCTATTGGTGCTTGGATACAAGCGTGGTGTTTGTGTTGTAAACCTTCCTCTGTATTTATCTCTATTCTTCCATGTTTGTGATTGAATTTCGATAAATTAGGGACGATGCAAAGTGTTGGGAGAATTTAGGCCTCCTTCCATGTCGACCCAATTTTTTATTTTTACTTGGTCTTCTCATGCATTTCTCACATGGCTTGATATAGTAGGGGGTTGATGACATTTCAATTATATACTATTATTATACTTATATATATTTATGAGCAGCTCTAACCCCAAAATATTAGGCTACCCCTATTTCCTTTATGTATGTTCTCTTTTCCTTTGTTTGTTTCCTTACATTTCTCTCTTCTTTTCTTGAGTTGTCCCTTTCGTTTGTGACAATGCATCTTCTACATCATTTAGTCTTTAGAAAACACATTCATACCAAATGAATCTTTTCTCAAAGTCCTTCCACACAATTATTTGGATATTTATTCTCAGCTTGAAACCCTAACGGAATGTGTTTCCTTCATCATGGGTTCATAAAGAAAGGACATGGAAATCCTCCTCTAAAGCAGGAACGGTCTTAGTCTTCCCCTCGCGCAAGCACATTTCCTATCTTTCAAATTCCTTGATGAAGTGAACCTCTTTCAAAAGGATTCCTTGGTGATGAATCGATTTGAGAAGGAAGACTTTAAGCTTTTGAACAGTGTGTCCCTTGAGTGGACCCCTCCTCTTCACACTAGGTTCCCAAGGGATCCCTTCAAAAAATATTAACAAGTTCTATGACGTCTAGCTTGGGGGTAACCTAACTAGACTGGTTTTAAATCTTTACATCTAGCTTGGGGGCAGCCCAACTAGACCTTACATTTCAAACAACGCATACCTTGAGTGGACCTTCCTTCCTTTTGAAGGGTTCTTGAGGGACCCTTTTAAAATTCTTACAACTTAGTGATGGTCTATGTGACTATCCGTTCACTGGCCTGTGTTGTTGCTTCCTGATGTGTTCTATCTGCAGGTAAACACGTCGCCATCTCTGACTCTGCAAATTCCCTTTTGCTCGATCTCCCTCATGTGAGAGTTCTTGGGGGATACCTTCTTACAAGTCTGGGGGTCTATAAGGAACTTTTCCTGGTCTCCTTCATGTAATATTTTTTGAAGGATACCCCCCTTGCAAGACCGTGAGCCTATAAGGTACTTTCTCACTTCAGCTTTGTAGTTCTGCAAAACTATGAAGCCCTCTCCTACACTTCTAAGTTCACCAGACTGTGCTCTACTTCCTTTTCAGTTCAGGTATACATCTCTTACTCTGCTACTTCCCTACTACTGTACTTTACCAAAGCACTCATCAGTACTCGTGCTCGCTAAAGTGGGGGGAAAATGTATGAATGTGAATTTTCACCCCTAATGCAAATTCCATTTTTTCCCCTTAACACTTTAGAAATTCAAAAGTAGAGATTTAATTCCAATTAATCCCACTACTTGCATTCCACTTGGTGCTTGGTTTATGTTTCAGTGGAGGCATTTCTGTCAAGGATGCTTACGTGGTGCGTAGACATCCGCACAGTGCGCTTACATCCTTGTCAAATTCTTGTGGTTGGAGACTGCAGATGCGTTACATTTTCAATTGGAAGTTGAAGATTAATGTCCCTCTTCAGTTGGCTAACCCGAATATGGCTGTTTTTCATCCATCTCTTCATATTCTTCATCCATTCATCCATTTTACTCTACAGTAGAAGTTTTGTAAGATCACTTGAGCACTCTCTCCATGCTTTGAGTATTCACTTCCAAGCTTTGTAGCAGCACCATTCACTCCATTGCAGCAATCCACTACTTCATCACTCCAACAAGGCGAGCATAGGACAGACACAATGGAAATAGAGGCTTGAGTCCCTCTCATTCACTCCTCCATGAGCCTGGAGTGCTTTGGATGGAGGCGGTAAGCTCCTCTAATATCTCCTTTCTCTTTCGATTGAGTAAGCATGTACTGCTTGTAGTGTTTTGTGTTTACATAGCTTGTAGTTATTTTTCTTTATCATTATATCTACTATTCCAAACTTGGATGTCTGTGGAGTTGGAAACACCAAGATGGGGGTCTGACTGAGGTAGGCCCCTATACATCCCCAACAATTTATCCCTTCATTATTTGCAGGTGGAGAGAGCTTGGAGCAAGCTGACAAGGAGAGCATTGTATAAGATCATCTTTGTCACCTTGGTGGTAATACATTTCTTTTATCGTATTTGTATTTGCATGCCACTTTTCTTAACCTCATTCTATCACTTCAAACACCTCTAGACTGGGCTGATAGTCCCCCTTCTCGAGTTAGAATCTTCTCTTTTCTTGGTTCTCTAGTTGTATGGATGTCACCGCACCTATGAGACACCAGCGCGTCACACTGTCATCACAAAACCGCGCTTATGTCCTTAGATAGAGAGTTGCCTGAGACACAAACCTGACTTTGAAGGCCGACTCCTTTAGTCTCCTACCAAATTTCAGGATTGTAGAGTGATTGAAGGATGTATAATCCTCATCATTCTCATCCTCTGCATCCTAACTATCCCTTAAGCTGAGGTGATTTAGGGAAGCCTTTTTGCTCTTGGCCTTTCATGACCTAGAGCCTTGCAGTGGGTGGTCCCCCTCTCTCACACACTATCATGTTGTGATGTTCCACTATCATGTTGAGATGCATTATCATGTTCTTGAAGCAAGCATGTATAACATTGTACCATGTATAAAGAAAACTAAACCAACCGTCCAAAGAAAACACTATATTTTGTATCTCAGTCTTCCACTACCATTCTAATCTAGTTTAATTATCAACCTTTAATAGCATTATGAGAATCAAATTTATCATCGTGATACTAGTCAGAAAGATCTCTTTTTCATGAATAAGGATAAAAAAAAATGACATTTAGCCTTTCTCTTGACATATGAAGACCATAGATAAAGATCACAACATCAATTTAAATCAACCACCACAAGTAAAGTGTATACAAATGTGAAGAGGAGGATACAACTTGATCATGCAACCTATTAATCAACCTTGGCATCCGTGTTCCTTAATCATAATGAACATTACAAACACTAAATTCCACCTTTGAAAACTCATGTACCAAACCAGTCAAGAATGAACTCATTTTGACAAGCACTCATTAACAAACCTACTGAACCTCATAGGGGGTAAGAGATAGGATACTGGACAACTCCCGCTAACTTCATATCACTTTTCAAGAAACTAGTGAAGTGTCTTGTGCAACAGGCACAAGTTTAGAATCCTTCTTGTTTTGACTTTGTTTTCTTCTCCAGATTCATAGGCTTCTTTTTTGCTTGTTTGTCATGTTTGACTACTTAATGTGATTAGGTGACTCCACAGGGTTTCTTTTGCAATATTGTGTTGTATGCCCAATATTTTTGCACATATAGCATATGATATTTCTATCTAGACCAAATGAATGATAATTTCTTGATATTCCAATAGCACTTCCATAATAATATTTTCTATGCACCCAAAAATTTCTTACTAGATGACCAAATTTATTAAATTTATGAAAAACATTGTTATAGTCCAGATTTGACAAACTATAAGAATTATTACCCCTATTCCATTCAAAACCGTTTCTTGAATAATTTCTACAATCTCTAGCTTTATGTCCATAAAAATTACATGAATAGAAATAACCATGAAACTGAGAGTAGTTGTACCTTATTGAATGGTATTGCCTGAAAGGTGGAGGCCTTGAGGTCCTATTTTTTCTTCCTCTTCCAACATTAGTAACTTTGTCATTTGCTTTCTTCTTGTATTCATCTAAAGCAGTAGAGTGATAATTCAGGTCTATCTTCTTTCTAGGAGTATTTCTAGCTTTAGAACATTTTCCTTCTTAATAACCTAGACCTGTAGTGTATTTGTGATGCTTTTTCTTACTCAATATGTCATTCAAGAAATCAATACTCTTTTCAACTTGAAAAATCTTGTGCAATTTAGAAGATTATTTTTCTAGCTCCTTTCTCAAAGAGACTATTTCTAACTCTAGTTTTAGGCATTCACTAGTCTTGACTTCAACATCAAATTTTGTAAAATCAACAACCCTTTTAGTTTCTTCAACTTTAGTTTTTAGAAAAATAATTAGTTTATCAGATTCATAAAACTTGAATCTTTAAGCTAACAACTTGATTTCTTGCTTCTTCAAACTTTACATAAAATTTTGCAAAATCTGAACATACCTTGTGTTTGTAATCTTTTTCTTGTTGAAGTTGGTCTTTTAATGTCTAGTTTTCTTTACTGAGTTACTTGATTGTATCCAGAGCACACAAGAGTTCACCTTATAAATCAACTTCACACTCATATTCATAGTCATCTTCATCCACAAGGATATCTCTTTCTTCATCACCAATCTCAACAACAAGATTATCCTTTTTATCATACTTTATATCAACATTCAGGGGAGACTCATGCAACAAATCATTACATGAGTTGACTGGGATTTGTTGTAAAAACTTTTTGCTTGGCATATTTATTTTCTTTATTTCTTCTACACTTTCCCATGGTACTCCACTATCAATACCTACCCAATTCTATTAGACTCCTATAGGGAACCTATGCTTTGATACCATTTTTTGGAGTACGATACCACTGAGAGGGCGGGTGAATCGGTGGTATGAAAAATTTTAAACACACTTGAATTAATCTTTTAAGACTTTGCCCTTATAAAACACAAGATCAAAATAGTTCAGTTATCAAGTGTAGTATCATATATGTAAAGCTTTCAAACTTGACTCATCACAAAGAGTATATAGAGATCTTCAATTTGACTTGATCAATTTGCACCAACTTATGCTCATGTTATTTCAATGATTCAAACATTCATTTATTGAATGTAACATCATAACAATTAAATGTGATATACTTGAGAAAACTCAAAGATAACCAGAAGAAAATAATCACACCATAGCACAATTGTTTTCATGAGTGGAAAACCCTCATAGGGATGAAAAAACACTCGATAAAATGTCTCAATGGCTTAATCAAAATGCCTCATTGAAAAAGGAACTGCACTAGTTACAAGTATGCCTCACTGGAAAATACAGCTTTGGCATCAATATGATTCTGTGAATACAAAAGATAGAGTATACTCTTTGTTTCACTGTAAATCAAGGGTTGTAGATGGATTCTACAACTCCACTACTCAATTTGTATCACTCCTCTGAATTTTTTTTGTCTTACTATCACCATTATGTCAGCTTGATTGATACAAAAATATTTTCTGACTTACTACTCCTATCTTTCCTCTTATTCAAAATAATACATCATCATGACTTGGACTAACATAAACAAAACTTTTGTCTTTACAAGATCTACAACTAAGCACAATTGAATCAAAACACAAAAAACCCTTATACCTCCTAAACAACACTTTAACACACTTCATTTTCAATATCTACATGAAAACCATAATAAAATGATGATGACTATATTGACAAAAGTCTCATCATATCACTTGGAGTTGAAACTGAGACAAACATGAAGTCTTATTAAAATAGGATTGTTCTTTCATGCTTTAACATAGACCCTTGCATCAAAACCTAACAAACTTTGCTACCACTACATCTACAAGAATATGGACTCTATTGAAGTTGCATAACTCTAATCTCTTTGTATTTTAGATAGACGTTGTAATAAACATATCCCATTCAATAACACTATTCAAAGCAAGGATTATTACAAAAAACTCCAAGTTTGAAACATATGTATCATTTTCAATGAAAACGCTGCATATGAAAAGACATTTATCCTACCATCAACTTCAATCTCTGGTAATGCATTTTTGGGAAAATATCTTACCATGCATAGACAACCTAAAGATTACTCACTTCAACTAACCGAGTCCATCCACAAAAATTCTTATTGATAGCAATGAGAAAAGAACCTCCTTCCAGTGTAAATGAAAGAAGTTAGGGATTATGAATTTCATACACCTGTCAAGTTTTTCTTCAACTTATGCTCATTAAGATTCAAACTCAATTGAATAATCACCATTGATATGTGTCTTCTTGCTAAGGGCTACTTAAATTCTCACCACTGATGTGTTTTTGGAACCCTTCACAAATGTATGAACCTGTTCTCACCAATGGCCTAGGTTCTTGGGGTCAGTCATTGGATGAGTATGACCCCTCAACATTATAACTTAAGCGTCCTTTAACTAGTGATAGGAGGTCAAATCAATTTTATAGAAAAAGGCAACCTTCCTTTGACAGTTAAGAACACCAAGAGCTAACACTTAGCCCTAGTCACTAGGTTTAGATTCCTCTTAGGGTTTTAAACCATAAATTCTACTTCCACTAGATAGGATAACCTCCACTATTTGCACACCATTATGAAGACCACACTATATAGAGGTGCATTTAGATTGAGCACTACGATCAACCCTATTTTTTGTTGTCCTTGTTATTTGTGGTATGTAAACCAAACACCTTGTCACTATCAAACAAGCCTTGTAAACCAAACACCTTGCCACTTTCCTCCATTGAAAAAACCATTCATAGTTCATACAAGCTTAGCCACAAACCTTTTCTTGACTTGAAACACTAATAGGTTTACTACTACTTATTGGACATCAATGACAACTATAAAGGCAACAAATGTATGTAAAGTTATCATTGATAGTGTTAGTACTAATAACCTAGTTTTAGAGGAGATGGTAACCAAGTTGAATTTGGAGAGATTGAAACATCCAAACCCTTATAGGATAGCATGGATTCAAGATGATCTTAAGATATTGGTGAATGAGAAATGTTTGGTGAAATTTCATATTGGATCATATAGGGATGAAGTGTTGTTTGATATTATTCCTATGGATGCATGTCATTTGTTGTTGGGAAGACCATGGAAATATGATAAGAAGAAATACTTATATTGTGACATCAAATAGAAAGAGAATCAAGTTGATACCTTTAGAGGAAGACGAGAAGACTGAATTTTGTGGAACTGCCAAACTATGTTTGGTAGATGGAAGGAATTTTTTGGATAGATTCAGGCATGAGAACATGTGTTCTACATTGATTCCAAAGAAAGGGGGTAGTTCAGAGATTGAAAGAGACAAAGATCCACTATAGACAGAAGTTACAAAACTGCTTACAAAATATGAAGACATCATGTTAGAGAATGTACCAAATGGATTGCTACCTATCCACAGTATCAGTCATCATATAGATCCTATACCGAGAGAAATTTTTCTAAAAAAAGAAACACATAGAATGAAACCAATAAAGAATGTAGAATTGAACCAGAAAATACAAGAGTTGTTGAGGAAAGGATTGATCAAAGAAAGTTTGATCCATGTGTGGTACCTATTGTACTTGCACCAAAGAAAGATGGAGAGTGGAGAATGTGCATTGATTCAAGGGAAATCAACAAGATCACTATCAAGTATCAATTCCCATTGCGGAAGATGGATGGTATTATGGACTATTTGAGTGGAGTAAAGTATTTTACAAAGATTGACCTAAAGAGTGGATATCATCATATCAGGATCAAAGAAGGAGATGAATGGAAGACTACATTTAAGACTAATGAGGGATTGTATGAGTGGTTAGTGATTCCTTTTGGATTGACCAATGCACCAAGTACTTTCATGAGATTGATGAACGAGATATTGAAGAAATTCTTGGGCAAGTTTTTCATTGTTTACTTGGATGATATTTTGATTTTCAGTAAGACTAGAGAGGAAAATTTATGGCACATTAGAAAAGTATTGTAGATGTTGAGAGAGGAGAAGATGTTGATTAATTTCAAGAATTTTAGTTTCATGAAGACAGAGTTCGTATAATTGGGATTTGTTATTTCTGCTAAAGGATTGAAGATGGACCTTGAGAAAGTAGAAGCCATTGTTGATTGGCCTACACCGGTAAACTTTGGATAAGTAAGATCATTCCATGGATTAGCTAGTTTCTACCGAAATTTTATCAGAAGTTTAAGTAGTGTTTGTAACCCTATGACAGAGACAATGAAAGGAGACAAGAAGGACTTTAAGTGGACATCCAGAGCACAAAGAAGTTTTGAATTGTTGAAGCAAAAGGTGACATAATGGCCAATCTTACCATTATTCTATTTTGATAAAGTATCTCAAGTTGATTGTGATCCAAGTGGAAATGCAATTGGAGTAGTGTTGAGTCAAGAAGGAAGACCTATAGCTTATTTCAATGAGAAGTTGAATGATGCTAGAAGAAGATATTTATTTTATGATTAGTAATTTTACACTATAATTCAAGCCTTGAAGAAGTGGGGACATTAATTGTTTCCTGAGTAATTTGTGTTGTATACAAATCATCAAGCTTTGTAGTATCTAAATATTCAAGGAAAGTTGAACCAGAGACATATGAGATGGGTTGAGTTCTTGCAGAGTTCTACATTTGTGTTGAAGCATAGGAGTGACAAGTCAAAAAAAGTTACAAATGCATTAAGTAGAAGAATAATTTTTTTGATAGAAATGAGAGTGGAAGTATTGGTATTTGATGAATTGAAATAGATTTATGAAGTGGATGCCAAATTTTTTGAAGCATGGAGATCGTGTAAGGATCTAGTAGTGACAGACTGAAGCCAATGGTTGGACTATTTCATTCAAGAAGGTATGTTATTCAAAGGAAATTAGTTGTGTATTCTAAGGAGTTTAATGAGGGAGAACTTGATAAAGGAGAAGCATAGTGGAGGAATAGCAGGACATTTTGGAGTTTATAAGACAATAGCTTTAGTGAGTGAATTTTTTTTTTAGTTGTAGATATATAAGGATGTAAGGAAGTATGTTCAAAGTTATAGAATTTATCAAGTTGCAAAAGGGAGCAGTCAGAAAACTGGATTGTATAAACCTTTAACAGTACTGAAGAGACCTGGGGAAGATGTAAGCATGGATTTCATACTAGGATTACCAAGAACACAATGAGGATATGATTCTATTATGGTAGTAGTGGAATTTTTTTCTAAAATGACACATTTCATTCCATGTAAGAAGACTAATGATGGTGTACCTATTTCTGATTTATTTTTCAAGGAGATTGTGTGATTGCATGGATTACCTAGGAGTATTGTTTCAAAAAAAGACACCAATTTCATTGGGTACTTTTGGAGGACATTGTGGAAGAAGATGAAGACAATTTTGAAGTTCAGTTCAACATATCACCCATAGATAGATGGACAAACAAAAGTGGTGAACAAAAGTTTGGGTAACCTGTTAAGATATTTGGTCAGAGATAAGGCAGGAAGTTTTGACATAGCTTTACCACAAGTAAAATTTGCATACAATAATTCAGTGAACCAGAGTATAGGGAAGACACCATTTCAGATTGATACTAGAGTAACTCCTAGAGTACTTGAAAAGTTAAGAGACATCAACATGAAGAGTAAAAGGAGTGTGGAAGTAGAAGAGTTTGTATATTTTATGGAGACATTGCATATTCAGGTCTAGAACCATTTGGAAGACATGAACGATAAGTATAAAGAGAAGGAAGATGAGCACCAGAAAGATAAGGAATTTGTTGTTGGAGATGAAATAATCCAGTATATTTGAGGAAGGATAGAATTCCAGTTCGTACATACAATAAGTTGAAGATGAGGAAGTTTGGGCCATGTAAAATTCTAAAGAAGTTTGATTCAGGAAATGCATATGAAGTGGAGTTACTAGAGACATTGGGTATATCACCTATTTTCAATGTTGCAAGCATATATGAATTTCATGAAGGATAGTCAAGCAGTAGAAGTGATGAAGTGGATTTGAAAGAGTAGTTACCACATGAGAAACTGAAGGAGATTGAGCAGATTTTGGGTACTAGAACTAGAAGGAGCACTAGGAATAAGCAATACAAAGAAAATATTGTGAAGTGGAAAGGAAAAATAGTGAAGGATTCATCATGGGTTTCTCTAGATGAGGTGCACCATCTTGGTTTTCTCCTTATCCCTATAAAGTGAGGGACTCACTTTTCTTCCAACCTTGGGTGTCTGATGCAAGAGCATCCCTAGTTGTACAGCAATCCCATGTCAACCAAAAATAGTTCTTTTCTTGCATTGCATTCAATAGAAATTTTAGTATTTAACTATGCATTTTATATTTTCTCAGCTCACAAAGCTGAATATAGCATCTACACATTGACATCTATCACATATCCAGATTACACATCATTTTCAATTGCCTATCGAAAGTTATCACTCTCAGAATTTCATTGTGTTTACCAATCAAAATATTTGGGGCCAAAATGGTCCAATTTCTTAGTGTTGACCTATTCCAAATCATTCAAAGCCTAATGGGACATCATACAAGTATCTTGGGTTCATTGGGACCTATCTTGGAGATTTTCAAGCTATTTCTTTTAGCGTGGGATTATCTTTCCATATTTTGAGGTTGACATTCATGTATGATTATTCATTAGGTTATTAACCCTTGTGGCCGACGTGAAACTTTATTGGAGCTTAGGGAGTATATTTATAAGCATTTATAATCATATAGGATTCATTCAAATCAGTTCTAAGCTAGATGTTTTAGGTTCATTACATTTTTGCATAATCCCTCTAGGGCATGTAATAAGGTTTGTTGGCTAGTAGTATTGTTGAATGCCCTTGTGGTAGGCCTGTGAGCCCTAGATATTCACCCATGTGGCATGTATTACATGTGATATTATCAATTCCATGAATTTTTATGTTCACATATCAATTTAGTATGTTATTTCCACTGTGTTGACTCATTGTGGCATAGTTCAGACTATTCCTTCTGGAACTGTCCTACCATGACCGCACCATAAATTTTCTTGTAACCCTTCGATCTACCCAAATTCTACAATAAATGCAATTTATAAAGCTAGAAACCCTTAAATTGTATGCACATTCAGCTTCAAAAGCTCCACAAACTTTCACATTGATATATTTTCTTCCACAATGTTCACTAATAGATCAAGCATGTTGTTATACATCACATATCTTCATGTTGTAGCATCAGCACCTCTTTTCTGGTGGGCAATAAAAGATATCCATTAAAGCTCCCCCTAATCCATAGCTCTAGGCTTAGTTTTCAGAGGAAATGTCTACACCAGAGGATTGTACAGATTCATCCTTAGTCTCAGTCTCTTATTTATTTTTCCAAATCTTATTCATCTCTTTATTTGTTTCTTCAAGATTAATCACCTTAACTGGCTCATTCATCTTTATCGGATTATCTTTCCTTGTATTTATGCCTTTTCAAAACTTGGCAATATGTCCAGCCCTACTGCAATTGCAACAAGTAACATTCTTCTGAACAATATCCCTTCCATTCACTCTACATTTGCATTGATTAGCTTTGTGTCCAAATCCATTGCATCTATAATAGTAACCATTAAATGATAGAATCATTCTACCTTTGTTATATGCATTCATCATTTAAATTTTGCATTCACTAGCTCTATGTCTAAATTTCTTGTATGTAAAGAATTGACCAATAAAGGTGTTGGAAGACTGGAATTGCTGAGAGTGGGGGGGGTGAATCAATGATTTATAAAAGTCAGAAATTTTTAAAATTTTAAACCAGAATATCAAATGAGTATTGAAAAACAAACTTCACTTGAACTCAAACAATATTATATGCATTACAAATCAGATAAACATTTCATTAATTGAGACTGGCTTGATAAACTTTACACATTATAACTAAACCTTTTATGCAAGATGCTTTGATGTAAAGAATGGAAAAAATGAATGAATAGCATCAATTAATTTTTATGCAATAGATGACAATATTGTAATCAAGAAAATAAACCAATCACACACAAGATCATCACATAACACAATATTTTGTCCTGAGTGGAAAACCCTCTTGGGGAATAAAAACCACTCGAAAATCAATCTCTTTATTGACTTAGAGCACCAACTCTTCACAGTCTAGGAGCACCAAATCCTTCATTTTCAGGAGCACCATCTGCAATACAAAAGTACAAAACAATGATATATCAAAGGGTTACTCTATTACAATAAAGTTCTCATATTTCTCTCATTCTAATCTGTCTAATATCCTGAAGATTCAACTTGAATCTACAAAATACCAAACACCTTAGATATATTGGTTATAGCTCTACGTTATATTTGCAGGATTTCTCTTTTACATAACTTTTCACTTATGCTTCAAAGAACATACAACCCCAAACAGTGATTAAGCACTCTATATATGAAAATGTATACAATAAAATACAATTGCACAAAATCTGTAATATCCTTTTCTTGTTGTTTTCAAATATTAATGATGGAACAAAATGCACTCATAGATCTATTTCCAAAAACCCTCATTATTAGTGACAGGTGTAAAAATGTCTTTCACGGAAGCATCTATTTTCTTCACACCACATTTTCATGCTGATAAAAACAAAATAATTATCACAGCTAAGGCCTGCCAAGAGTTGTAATTGATTTCTCACATAATATTTATATGGATTGAAAGAAACAAAAACATTTTTAGAATACTGATATGGAGAAGAATAACTAAAAGCAGAGCATGATAACCTGACACAAGATTCTAACCACCCACTTCCTCTTCTTCCATAATCAAGCAAAGAGAAGTAACTCTCCTTTTAAAAATTTCTTCAAGCAATGGAAAGAATACTTGATTCGATGAATGAATAAAGTAGAAGAAATGAACCTTAGCAAAAGAAACACCATCGAAGCTCCTTCCAAGTTCGTGCCCCTAGCCAATGAAAAACCAATAGACCGAGCATCCATACACATCATAGATCATACATTGAGCTTTACTATCTGACTTTAGCACTTCAGCAAGAGGGAATA
The DNA here is from genome assembly GCA_007115665.2 of Sequoiadendron giganteum. Classification (NCBI taxonomy): domain Eukaryota; kingdom Viridiplantae; phylum Streptophyta; class Pinopsida; order Cupressales; family Cupressaceae; genus Sequoiadendron; species Sequoiadendron giganteum. Next base: position 13,216,241 of record CM021105.1, read on the forward strand.
ACTAGAGTAACAATAGTTACACTCTTTCCCCAAGCTCCAAAACAAAAAAAACACTAATTTTCAATGTTGCAACTAAGCGTAGACACCCAAAACTGTAAGTAATCATGTTAACCATGGCGGAAAACTGGTCTACACAAAAATTGAATGGTGGATAGGGTTTCATACATAGTCGTGATGAAAGAATGAAAGAAAACAAAAAGTTCTTTTTCCCTAACCTTTCCTTCATCCAAGTCATCCGTTGACTTTTTAAGAAATAATAATACATTGAGGTCCGATGAAACCAAAACATAATAATTATCAAACAATCCTAGTGCTTTTAAGTCCGCGGTCAAGGTCATTTACAATACATGCCAACAACATCATTTCCACATCACCATTTACATCAAACTATCGATGCCAAGAAGCTGCCAAGGATTATGAAAGACTTTACACAATGTCGAAATCAAAGTCACCACCAAAGTATGCTTAGGGAGACCCGATAGGATTTAGACTATTTTAGATATCACAAGAAATGTCGACCACAAAGCAATGCTAATTATTAAAATCAGTGAATGATAGCCTTCGATGCCACAAGTGCTACTAGCTACAACACACATAATAGAAAACCCAATACCAATACCAATCAAAATACTATCGATGCCACTGCCATGTGACGTTAAACAATGTCAATTTTCTTTGATAAATGGATTACAATGAGACCCGATAAGGCTTATTTTATATGCCTTCTTTCATGCCCAATCATTTTACAAGGTGATTGTTAACAAACAAATCATATAGTAGGCCAAATGTATATCGATAATACCATCAAAAAAATAACATTTCCTGAGCCTAATATGTATTCAATGCTTCTAGGAAATGTGAGTTCATAGTAACAAGAAGGCTTTAGAGCCTTTAGAAAGACATGAGTATACTGATCAATTTGAGATGCTACAAGTGCATACAATGTATTGTCAAAATTTCCAAGCAACCAAAATTATCCACAATGATGTCAATGATGTCAATAAACCAAAATAATGCACTAACATATCATTTATGATAACAACCAACTGAATATACTTGAGCTTGTAACCAAGAATGTTCAATCTGAACACTATACCTATGACATGTAATCATAAAAGACCATCCTGATAGAATGAAACCATCTATCAAACTAAAAAGAACTACCCACATTAGCATCATCATATAGAAACCTGATGATCTGTATAGGATCTAGACTAGATTGCAGTATTTAAATGCTTAACTTTTACAATGCTTTTACAATGATTATTCCAAGTTAATTAAATCAAAATTAACTTATGGAAATAACAAAATGAAAGTAATAACAAGGTGATTATAACAAAAAGGAAGGAAATGAGAGAAAGAAAGAGAGAGAAGAAGAGAAGTGCAAACAGTGTTTGATTACGGAGTTCGTCACAAACATGACTACGTCTCCGGGTCCACTCCAATAGAGAGACCGATCCGATTAACTCCAAAATCAATTACAAAGCACCACAATCATTCTCCAAGCACTTCGGCAGCATAACAACGCTCTGACGTGCAAGAATGGAATCTCTACAAGACCTCTCTTTCGATTATCTCCACAGCTTCAAGACTTCATCACCTGAAAAAAAAACTTCGATTCCACTCTCACCTTACACCCCTTTTTATACAAAGAATTTTCTCAAATTGGTTACTAACCAATTGATTTACAAAATATTTCTCAAATCCACCTTATCTCTCCAAATACATAAAAATCTTCTTAAAAATAACCCCCTTAAAATTTAAGCCCCTAATTACTCATTCTCGGGCTTTTACAGTTTCGAGGTGGTTTTGATTTAATCCTTTAAAAGGATTATAGTTGTTTTATTTTTCAAATTAGGGGGTTTGTTTTAATTTTTATAGCTATCAGTTTTGAAAATATTAAATAAAACAAACCGATGCCAAACATATACCTAAGCCATCGAATGGCTCGTCGATGACAAAGCAATTTGGGAACCCGGCGGTCCTGGGTTCCACTCCCGACCGTCGGTTCCCTTTCCACCGTTTACAACCAAAATCATAACAAAACAAAACCGGTACTATTAATAGTAACGGACACGGATATAGTGGAACGGCTACGGGCTAAGTTTGGTGGAGAGAGGTTGGAGGTTCGAATCCCCCAACAACCCTTTTAACAAAAAAAACATCTAGACTGTCGAAGGATTGAAGAGAGGCCACGTGTCATAACTTCATTCGTTGACGATGACACCTCTACGCTGACTAAGCTGTGACCACATTGCTGACTCATTGCCATGTGTTAGGTTACCATTCGCTGTCGTGGACACATCACTGCTGACTGTGCGCTGACGATGCAACCACGTGTCCGATGACTAGACTGCCACCTAGGATGCCTGTACTGTACGGCTGGACACGTGTCATGATATGATTGGTCCTTATGATCTGACTCATCTGCCACGTGTTTCATCCGAATTCATCCATTTGGCTTCCGTACTGTACGGACTGACACGTCAGCATGATGACGTCATCATCAGTACCTTCAAGTCAACCGAACTTTGACTAGCTGTATCTTGAGCCTCCGATGTCGGATTTCGACGAAACGAACAACGTCGGAATCGTCTTGACAAGCTCTTCGCGATGATGTGAAATTTGATAACTTTTGATGACATCATTTTTTTCGCTTCCTGGACGCCCTCTGATCCCAGTTTGACCCAAGGTTTGACTGGCTATAACTTGCGCAAACGGACTCCTTTTCGCTTCGTTCAAGTTGCGTTGAAATCAGGACGCCGAGATCTTTCTGATGGTGCTGATTCTGGAGAGAAATTAGACACTTCAATTTCACTGAAAATATCCACCGGATCAGGCCTCCCCACTGAAGACCTTTTGGACCTCCAAAAGTGGCATTTACTCTGACATTAAGTGAGGACTTGGCCTCCCCACTTGTCCTATATCTTCTGTACATTTGCATACCTGGCTCACAAGCACAATGAAGACTGCAGAAATATTGTTGAACATAAACATTATTCTATCACTTCCATAAGCTTCTACATCAACTGTCGTAGCCACTAACCAACAAAAATTGACTAGCATCAAGCTGAACAATAATGCAGAAATGAAAGAGAATAAGTCAACAACATATCGATCCTTCACAACAGGAACATTTTTACCCAAGGGACCATCAATGTTTTCAATCATCATTTTCTCATGTTGTACTGCAAGTGCATCCTGCAACATCTGACCCTGGTTAGCTACTCCAAGTTCAAGTTTAGAACCACCTGTACTGACAGACATAAGAGTTAACTCTTTACTTGCATTAATTACCCTCTTTAACTGCCCTGTGTTTGCAAAAGAATGATCAGTCTTAATCCTGTGAGAATGTACAATATACTGAATGCCATCTTTAAACAAGTGATAATGATTCTTTTCCCTATAAAAAATAGCTTTCCTGTCATATAAATAAGGGCTACCAAGCACTATCCCACAGATATCCAGTGGAACCACATCAAACTGTACTTCATCCACAAATTTACTAGTGATTGTGAATCTCAAAGTGCATTGTCTTGTTACTTGCAACTTATCATTTTCACAAATCCAACCTAGTGGATAAGGTTTCTTATGCAATGTAGTTTTCAATCCCAAGTTCTTTACAACACTTTCTGAAATTAAGTTAACTTGAGAACCACTATCTATGAGTGCATCAATTTTACTATTCTTAGCAACAACCCTTAAATGAAAAAACTCATTCCTTTTCTTATCTTCAGAGGCATCATTAACTTTAGAAGTAGAAGCACAACTATCAAAGGAAACATTGGAATTAGGAGCTTTACCTTTCAAACCCATAGCTGTTATCTTAGTTTCATCATCTGAATCGGAACCAAGATCCATAACAACATTTGTGGATTTCTACTTACCCTTTTGTTTCTGATTCTGTCTTTGAGCCCACTTAGGCTTCAGTTCGGGATGCAACTGCCAACAATGTTCTTCATCATGACCTTTCTTGTCACAATGAGAGCAAGAAAGTTTATCATCCTTCTTAACTGTAGCTGTCTTCTTTCCTTTCCTTGTCTCTACAACCTTAGAAGATTTCTTTACAGAATTATCATTATCAAACTTATCAATAAAAGATCCTTTACCCCTTGACTCTAAGTGGGTAGCTTGGACACAAACTTCATCCAAGTTGTTAGGATTCAAAACCAAAATAGAATGCCTAAGGTAGGAATGTAAACCTCCTATGTACTTCAACAAAGTGTCCTGGGTGTACAAAGGAACATTTAATGCAATAGCCCTTTTCCTAAATTCATGGGTGTACTCTTGGACAGTTTGACCTTTCCCTTGCCTAAACATTTTCCAGTCCATCATTAACTGTTGCATATGTCCTAGCGGATAAAACTGCTTCTTAAGAGCATTAACAAACTCCGCCCAAGTTAAACTGACTCTACCATGCTGTGAAATTTCTGCCTTAGTCTTACTCTCCCACCAGGTTAAAGTTGTACCTCCTAACCGAAGAGTAGCTAATTGGATCCTATCAACATCATCTAATAGGTTCTGGACTCTACAGTAGACTTCTACTTGCTGAATCCAATCATCCAATTTTTCAGCATTAAGTTCACCACAATACTTTGGTAAATCAAATTTTACATCCAATTTAATTTTAGGCTTATACCCACTCTTGAAAGGATTAGAAGAAAAAGAATGAGGAGAAGATGGAGAAGAAGGAGAAGAAGGAGAAGAGGGAGGAGAAGAAGAAGAGGGTGGATCTGGTTGCTTGTCACCATCTCCATGATGTTTCTCTTTCTTGTCTTCACGAACATCTTTCTTCAACGAACCTCCTTCACGTTCCTTCCATTCTTGTCTTTCTTGAAAAAGAATTTCCACCTTAGCCTTCATCTCAAGGAATGCTCTTCGAAATTCCTGCTCACTGATTTCTTCAGGAACCTCCATTCCAGAAACAGACATCTTTGGAAATGTTCTACGCTTCCCGATCTCAGGATCAAATTCTTCAAGCTTGCCTTCACCCTTCTGAATCCTGGATCTCGTTAGCATTCAAGAAAACAAATAACTGCAATAATAGTCAACTGAGCTCTGATACCACTTGATCTGTATAGGATCTAGACTAGATTGCAGTATTTAAATGCTTAACTTTTACAATGCTTTTACAATGATTATTCCAAGTTAATTAAATCAAAATTAACTTATGGAAATAACAAAATGAAAGTAATAACAAGGTGATTATAACAGAAAGGAAGGAAATGAGAGCAAGAAAGAGAGAGAAGAAGAGAAGTGCAAACAGTGTTTGATTACGGAGTTCGTCACAAACGTGACTACGTCTCCGGGTCCACTCCAATAGAGAGACCGATCCGATTAACTCCAAAATCAATTACAAAGCACCACAATCATTCTCCAAGCACTTCGGCAGCATAACAATGCTCTGACGTGCAAGAATGGAATCTCTACAAGACCTCTCTTTCGATTATCTCCACAGCTTCAAGACTTCATCACCTGAAAGAAAACTTCCTTTCCACTCTCACCTTACACCCCTTTTTATACAAAGAATTTTCTCAAATTGGTTACTAACCAATTGATTTACAAAATATTTCTCAAATCCACCTTATCTCTCCAAATACATAAAAATCTTCTTAAAAATAACCCCCTTAAAATTTAAGCCCCTAATTACTCATTCTCGGGCTTTTACAGTTTCGAGGTGGTTTTGATTTAATCCTTTAAAAGGATTATAGTTGTTTTATTTTTCAAATTAGGGGGTTTGTTTTAATTTTTACAGCTATCGGTTTTGAAAATATTAAATAAAACAAACCGATGCCAAACATATACCTAAGCCATTGAATGGCTCGTCGGTGACAAAGCATTTTGGGAACCCGGCGGTCCCGGGTTCCACTCGCGACCGTCGGTTCCCTTTCCACCGTTTACAACCAAAATCATAACAAAACGAAACCGGTACTATTAATAGTAATGGACGCGGATATAGTGGAACGGCTACGGGCTAAGTTTGGTGGAGAGAGGTTGGAGGTTCGAATCCCCCAACAACCCTTTTAACAAAAAAAACATCCAGACTGCCGAAGGATTGAAGAGAGGCCACGTGTCATAACTTCATTCGCTGACGATGACACCTCTACGCTGACTAAGTTGTGACCACATTGCTGACTCATTTCCATGTGTCAGGTTACCATTCGCTGTCGTGGACACATCACTGCTGACTGTGCACTGACGATGCAACCACGTGTCCGATGACTGGACTGCCACCTGGGATGCCTGTACTGTACGGCTGGACACGTGTCATGATATGATTGGTCCATACGATCTGACTCATCTGCCACATGTTTCGTCCGAATTCATCCATTTGGCTTCTGTACTGTACGGACTGACACGTCAGCATGATGACGTCATCATCAGTACCTTCAAGTCAATCGAACTTTGACTAGCTGTATCTTGAGCCTCCGATGTCGGATTTCGAAGAAACGAACAACGTCAGAATCGTCTTGACGAGCTCTTCGCAATGATGTGAACTTTGATAACTTTTGATGACATCATTTTTTTCGCTTCCTGGACGCCCTCTGATCCCAGTTTGACCCAAGGTTTGACTGGCTATAACTTGCGCAAACAGACTCCTTTTCACTCCGTTCAAGTTGCGTTGAAATCAGGACGCCGAGATCTTTCTGATGGTGCTGATTCTGGAGAGAAATTAGACACTTCAATTTCACTGAAAATATCCACCAGATCACCTGAAACCAAGAATCATGCCTGGAAACCAATGATCACTAAGATCAATATGAAATGATTAATCTGAAAATGATCAACCTGAATAACCTGTACAATACATTAGAAACACTATCATTCCAACAAAAACATAAACATCTACAAATGAATATCTGAAAGTGAAGTAGCATCAATATTCTGTTACCTCTAAAAACCAATCCAACCCTGTAACCTCTGAATCATGACCATACATATCATGAATTCCATCACAACATAATAGGAAACAATAATTCAATAATTTGGACCAATAATTCAATGCAAGTATATGAGGATATTTCAACCAATCTGAGATACTATTAACCTGAACCAATACCTATAAATACCATAGAACCATTTGTGTCTTTGTCATCAAGGAAAAAAACTGAGGGGTGAGAACAACAAACTCCCCCTTTGTCCTTGATGGCAAAACACAAATCTCTCTCCCCCTTCTTGCATCAAAGACAAAAGGTAGAAAAAAAATGTGTAATGCCTCAAGTAGATGAATATACCCATATATGTAACAAATGAACATGTTGATATCATAGCAAGAATAACAATATATCCTTTTCAAAAATCACAATCCATATCATCAACATAATATTATAATGCAACAAACCCAATTGTCAAATGATACTTGAAGACTGAAGACCTATTACCTTGTCACTTTTCTTTGTGATCAAGGATTGGAGACCAGTTACTTGAACATACCACCTTCTTTGTCATGTTAAACTCCATCCTTCATTGACACCTCACAAGGACAAAATGATCTGATTAGCATTGATAAATTGAGTCATAAGAAAATTTGAAAGGCTTTGCAGCAAGATGCTTCCAAGACAAACCATTACATCCAAAACCCAAGCATCCAAAACAAGCTCATTTAAAACAATGTGTACTATCATTTCAAAAAATTCTTAATCCTGTCAACTAATAGACCAAGCAAGATAAGTAACCACTGTGAAAAGAATTGGAAATATAATATAGCAACAAAGTAGATCACTGCCCAAAATATATCACTGTCCAAAAAGCAACAAGAGCCAATAGCATATAATGATCTAGAGCACCAAATGTGGACAAATAGTCACTATCAGTAGCAAGGATACTGACTATCAAGAATAGAACAAGCTGCCAAAGAAAATCAATGCATCATGACAATGCATTACCAATGCCCATTGCATCAACTTACCAACAATAAACACAACAGCATGAAAATAACAATACACTATAGGCACATCTCCCTCTTTGAAGATGAAATCAACTAGGAACTATACATCACCCAAAGTGCTAGTTAAAAACTGAATTAGAACTTCTACAAAAAACCCATTTAAATTCCATTGGTGTATAAATTATTGTCAAGAGGTTCAACACCTGTCAACATCAAAGTTTGCATGGACTAGCAAATACAAAAAAATTGTTCTCAGTAATACAAAAACTATTACTAAAGTATGTAGCACTAATATTTCACTTTCCATAAAACAAGTAGTGATGAAAGGTCTCCAAGATAGACTCTTATTTCACTTTTAAAACACATCATCAAGATACTGTCCAAGGATAGTTAAAAAAAACTATCATTAGCATTCATATGCATGTGAACCATGTCAAGATATTGTCAATCATAGTACATCATCCATTTGAGAGTCAACTTGAACAAGCCTATCACTGTCAAATATAGTACCTTTATATTACCGTCACAAAAAAAATTGTCACTGGATCCAGTGCCTCCAAACACCTAGCACTCACCAAAACATTGTACTTTCCCAATCACAGTTCCAATACTGATGAAGCATATAATAACTATGATTAAATTCATGAGAAGAGTATGACCATAGTAAAAGGAAATATTTCTTGTCATACAAGTTTGAATACTGTCAAGTTTCATATCATTGTTAGAAGCATGCCACTTATATCAATGTTGATATGGCTTTGATTGTCAATACACAGTCCATACGATCAAGACATTATCAACCTAAAGAAGATCACTGTTAAAACAATATGACTGCACACATGCAACCAAAAACATATAGTGATCTTATGATCACATTTGCAAACTATGGCTGCATCATAAGTTCCAACCTTATTTAGAATGAATCACCTTTGTGAGCAACAAACCTTTGAGAACAAAGACAATCACTAAACTATCATTGTACTTCAAACTTGAATTCCTTAACAACTTGTAGTAGTTGATCTGTTATACTCAGTACAATAATCATGATGATCTCTGTTATATCCAAGGCTGTCAATATTTAAGAACTCTTATTTAACATAAACCTCCAATATCATATGCAGACCTTCATAATCAATTCAACCAGAATAAAACATAATGAAAATTTGACATTTACAACACATTTCTTTACTTTTTATACCACCAATAGCAAATGCATGTTGTCATACCTCATTGTTGACTTCATAGGGGTAAAATGTGTTACCATAATAGACTCCCTTTGATTCTTTGCTTCTTCTCAGGACTTGGGTGGCATCACATTTGCAAGGAGTGCACAAGGAGTTTTCACAAATTCATCTTTATTGCTCTTCTTGTCATCTTGATTTCTCTTTCTTCTCCACACCAATGTAGACTTTCTCACTTGTTTGTTTAAAGTACTTGTCTTTCTATTAAATATGCATTGATGTACTTTATGCTCAATGTTATTACATTTGAAATAGATGATCTTGTGACAAATTTGAGGAACAGGGTATGTGCAGGATCATGATGGGCCAAAAAGTGGTGATATCTAAGTGATATGATGGCCCATGTGGCTGACGACTTTTTTTTTACCTAAAATTGATGAAACGAAAAGGGTTTTTAAAGGAGATTCCCAGCTTTCCACCAATATAAATTATGCTTTACTTTGAATTTAATAAATAATTATTATTCATTTTCTATTTGAATTACGACTAAAGTCTTGATTGATAGGATGATTGAAAAAAATCCAAAGCTTTTAAATGGTATCACATTTTTTTAATCCAAAACATGTGTCACATTCTATGCTTCACATACTATAGGATTAAAAAAAAAAATGAATTTCATGAAGTTTTGACCAAGTTAAGGTGGTTAGACATACAAGTTTTTATATTTTTTTAAAAAGTTGTAATAAAAAATTCATAATTAATTATTTACTTGGAAAAAAATTACAAACAAATATGCATCACATTGGGACATGAGTCTCCTACTCATATCTAAAATCTTATAAAAAAAATTTATCATTTTATTGTGGTTAGGGTGGTCAGACAAACACCTACTTCTTATTTTTTCCTTGAAATTTAAGTACTACTGCATTGAAATTTCAAATTTTCACCAAATAGATTTAAAAAAAAAAAAAATAAACCTAGTAGTTTAGAAACTACATTCAATTTTCTACAGATTCTATTCCTACATATTTTTGAAATAATATAGATAGCTTATTCAAATTTTTACGTCAAGTTGCCTAACTCTAATTTTCCGAATTTTATTGCCACTTAAGGGCTTATTTTTTCCATGATGATCCTACACATACCCAACAAAAGAATTCCTAAAGATATTTCCAGCTTTGTTCAATTAAATAATTCTCACTTGTATTCATTCTACAATCTTTCCTAAAATGACCAAAGTTTTTGCAATTGTAACACACCACATTCTCATTTATAGAGACATTAGAATAATTCTTATTTGACCATCTCATGCAATCAATTGCCTTATGACCAAAGTCATTACATGCATAAAAATATCCTTGAAAAGAATGATTATACCTAAATGACTTATTATTCTAGGAATGTGAAGATCTAAAAACATTCCTCCTTTCTCTGTGAATACCTTTAGATTGTCTTCTAGCACCAATGTTATCCTTCGGTGCAGCAATATGGTAATCAAGGTCAACCTTCGTTCTTGGTGTTTTCTTGGCTATAAACCTCTTTCCATCTATATTAGCAAACATTGTCTCATGTTTAGATTCTTCTGCAAAACTTTTTCCAACCTCATATCCCACTTTTGTAGGATCCTTAGAATTATTTTGTTTGTCGATCACTTCATTCAATAGATTAGTACTATGATCAAATTTTTGATTTTTACTTAATTGAACCTTGGCATTTTCAAGCTCTTTCCTTAATGCAACTACTTCTTCAAGTTTTAGACATTCAATATTTTTAACCTCCAAATCAGATGTTACAACATCTACTATCCTCTTACATTCTTCAATTTTAATTTTCTGACTTATAATCATATCATCTTTAAGAGTTAGTTCTTTTAACAAGGAATCATTATTTGAACATTTCTTTAATGAAGCAACCTCATTTTCTAGTTAATTGCACAATTCATCTTTGTCTTTTAACTTGACTACCAATCCCTCTTCAGTCATTTTCCTATCAACCATTTGAGCTTTCAAAAATTCAATAATCTTTTCAGATTTATCATAGTTTTGGTTTAATGCCTGATTAGTATCAATACTCTTTTGAAGTTGTACCTTGAGTTCCTGATTTTCTTGTTTAATCCTTTTAAGTTCATCTAAGGCAGCAAGAAGTTCTCCTTCCAAATCAACCTCATGCTCATCACCTTCACATTCTTGTTCAAATTCACTTACTAAGTGATCTTTTTCATCACCAACTGCAAGATCACTTTTAGTATCAAATGACAAGGGTATTTCTTGAGACAAGACTTCACTAGACTTGACAGGGATTGATTGATCAACTTTTTTCTTGACACTAGTGGTTTTCTTTTGACCTTTGTTTCTTTTACACTTATCCATAATGAATATTCCATGATTAGTAAACCCTCAGATGTTTAGACTTATGCACGGGTATGGCTCTATACACCAACATCAATTGAAACCAGATATGTCTTCATAAAACACAATTTGTATCATTCAAACAGAAGTACTTTCTTGAACTTGTGACATGTTTGATAAACTCCAAAAACCATAATCAATCCTAGTTGTTTTAGACCTATATGAGAACCCTATGCTCTAATACCATTTGTTGGAAGACTGGAATCACTGAGAGGGGGGGTGAATTTGTGATTTACGAAAGTCGCTAATTTTTAAACTTTTAAACCATAATATCAAATGACTATTGAAGAAAAAACCTCACTTGAACTCAAACAATATTATATACATTACAAATTAGATAAACATTTCATTAACTGAGACTGGCTTGATAAACTTTACACATTATAACTAAACCTTTTATGCAAGATTCTTTGATTTAAAGAATGACATAAATGAATGACTAACATCAATAACTTTTTATGCAACATATGACAATTTTGTAATCAAGCAAATAAACGAATCACACACAAGATCATCACATAACACAATATTTTGTCTTGAGTGGAGAACCCTCTTGGGGAATAAAAACCACTCGAAAATCAATCTCTTTATTCACGTAGAGCACCAACTCTTCACAGTCTAGGAGCACCAACTCCTTCACAGTTCAAGAGCACCAACTCCAATACAAAAGCATAGAACAATGATATATCAGAGGGTTACTCTATTACAATACATTTCTCATATTTCTCTCATTCTAATATGTCTAATATCATGAATATTCATCTTGAATCTACAAAATATCAAACACCTTAGATATATTGGCTATAGCTCTGCATTATATTTGAGGGATTTCTCTATTACAGAACTTTTCACTTATGCTTCAAACAACATACAACCCCAAACACTGATTAATCACTGTATTTACAAAAATGTATACAATAAAATACAATTGCACCCAATCTGTCATATTCCTTTCCTTGTTGTTTTTCAAATATTAATGATGGAAGAAAATGAACTCATAGATCTATTTCCAAAAACCCTCATCATTAGTGACAAGTGGAAAAATGTCTTTCACGGAAGCATCTATTTTCTTCACACCACATTTTTCATGCTGATGAAAACAAAATAATTATCACTGCTAAGGCCTGCCAAGAGTTGTAACCGATTTCCCACATAATATTTATATGGCTTGAAATAAACAAAAACATTTTCAGAATACTAATAATGGAGATGAATAACCGAAAGCAGAGCATGATAACTTGACACAAGATTTTGACCACCAACTTCCTCTTCTTCCATAATCGAGCAAAGAGAATTAACTATCCTTTTAAAACTTTCTTCAAGCAATGGAAAGAATACTTCATTTGATGAATGAAGCAAGTAGAAGAAGTGAACCTTAGAAAAATAAATGCCATCGAATCTCCTTCCAAGTTTGTGCCCCTAGCCAATGAAAAACCAATAGACCGAGCATCCATACCCATCATAGCTCATACAATGAGCTTTAATTTTTTACTTTAACACTTCAACAAGAGGGAATAATCAGAGTAACAGTAGTTACACTCTTTCCCCAAGCTCCAGAAAAACAAAACATTAATTTTAATTGTGTCGACTAAGTGTAGACACCAAAAACTGCAAGTAATCATGCTAACCATGGTGGAAAACTAGTCTGCAAAAAAAATTAATGGCAGCTAGGGTTTCATACATAGTCATGATGAAAGAATGAAAGAAACCACAAAGTTCTTTTTCCCTAACCTTTCCTTTATCCAAGTCATTCGATGATTTTTTTAGAAATAATAATACATTGAGGTCTGATGAAACCAAAACATAATAATTATCAAACAATCATAATGCTTTTAAGTCTGCGGTCAAGGTCATTTACAATACATGCTGACAACATCATTGCCACATCACCATTTACATCAAACTGATGATGCTAAGAAGCTACCAAGGATTATCAAAGACTTTACACAATGTCAAACTCAAAGTCACCACCAAAGTATGCCTAGGGAAACCCGATAGGGTTTAGACTATTTTAGATGACGACTCCAATAATGATAGTGTGAATGATTGTTGCCAAAGATATCACAAGAAATGTTGACCACAAAGCAATGTTAATTATTAAAATCAATGAATGATAGCCTTAGATGCCACGAGTGCTACCAGCTACAACACACATAATAGCAAACCCGATACAAATACCAATCAAAATACTATCGATGTCACTGCCATGTGACATGAAACAAAGTCAAATTTCTTTGATAAATGGATCACAATGAGACCTGATAAAGCTTATTTTATATGCCTTCTTTGATTCCCAGTCACTTTTAAACAAGGTAATTTTTAACAAACAAATCATATAGTAGGACAAATATATATCAATAATACCATCAAACAAATAACATTGCTCGAGCCCAATATGTATTCAATGCTTGTAGGAAATGTGAGTTCATAGAATGTAACAAGAAGGCTTTAGATCCTTTAGAAAGACATGAGTATATTGATCAATCTGAGATACTACAAGTGCATACAATATAGTGTCAAGATTTCCAAGCAACCAGACTGATCCACAGTGATGGCAATGATGTCAATAAGCCAAAATAATGCACTAACATATCATTATTGATAACAACCAATTGAATATACCTGAGCTTGTAACCAAGAATGTTCAAGTTGACCAATATACTTTTGACATGTAATCATAAAAGACCATCTTTATAGAATGAAACCATCTGTCAAACTAAAAAGCACTATCCACATTAGCATCATCATATAGAAACCCGAAACCAAGAATCATGCCTGGAAACCAATTATCACTAAGATCAATATGAAATGATTAATTTGAAAATGATCAACCTGAATAACCTGTACCATGCCTTATCAACACTATCAGTCCAATAAAAACATAAACATCTACAAATGAATATCTGAAAGTGAAGTAGCATCAAGATTTTGTAACCTCTGAATACTAATCCAACCTTGTAACCTCTGAATCATGACCATGTACATATCATGAATGCGATCACAACATAATAAGCAACATTAATTCAATAATGTGCATCAATAATTCAATGCAAGTATATGAGGATATGTCAATGAATCTGAGATACTATTAACCTGAACCAGTACCTGTAAATACCATAGCACCATTTGTGTCTTTGTCATCAAGGACAAACAACTGAGGCGTGAGAACAACAAAAGGATGGAACATTCTAATTTATTTTGCTTCTACATTCCATTGCTCTATGTCCAGATTTATTGCAAGAGTAACAAAATCCATTGAAAGATGGGTACCTTTGGCATTTGGTTGTTTGACTGGGGGTCTTCTAGCTTCATTTCTTTGATTCTGGATCTTTCCATTATTCTTCTTATCTTCAGTCTTCTCTAGTTCATTGATCTTCTTTTCTACATTAGGTGTCTAATTTTCTTTTGAGCTTTCACGTTTTTCAAATCATAAGCTACCTTTGTATTTGGATTTTTTTTTTACTTACAATCATCTCATCAAGAATTATGGAACTTATCTTGTATTTTTCTTCATGGCTTCTTGCATTCTCTAGATTTGATCTTATATTTACCACTTCTTGTTCAAGCCTTATGCATTCATTAGATTTTATTTTCATCATTGCATTCAGACATTCCTCAACTCTTTTCTTTTCTTTAACTTGCATTGTCAAACAAGTGATGAATTCATTTGCTTGTTTCAATTAATCACTGACTTCCTTGTTCCTTTCTCTAAACTTCTTAATTTTCTCTCTCAATTTCTTGATGCATTCATTTTCTTCTTTGATATTTTCTTTCAGATCTATATTTTCACCTTCAGTTCTTTCTAGATCTTCAAGAGCATATTTGAATTCTCCATCTTTATCAAGTATGCAATATTATTATACAAAATCAATAGTAGGGATCTCTTCCAGAGGAATAGGAAACCTTCTATCAGCCATGTGTTCAATATCCAAGACCTTCCCAAAGAATTTAAGCTCTTTCCATGGATACAAGCTCTGATACCAATTGTTGAACACCCATAATACTAATAGGGGGGTGAATTAGTATTCTCTTAAACCATTCAAATATCAAACATCCAATCACTAATGCATATTCAATTACAGTAAGTGTTGTAACTTGCAAAAAATGCATAAAAGTGCATTACTTCATTCTTGCAGGGGTCCTAAGGGTCCTTGGTGGGCTTATGGGGAAAAGGAAGTAGTGTAAGTCTTCACCATAGTATTGTGGTGGTCAATAAGAATATATGTGGGATGGTTGTGGGATTTCACTCAAACCATAGTACCATGACAATCAAAAAGGGTACGTGCAGGTTGGTGAGGCACAAGATACAATATAACTACTTTCTGCCATACCATGGCGGTCAAACAAGAGGAGTGCAGGGTATCAATAAGGGGTCACTTAACTACTAGAAGTGACCCACTATCCCGCAACCAATATAACAATGATGCATGGGGTAGCAGTAAGGGGTCACCTAGCTACTAGAAGTGGCTTGATGCCTTGTAACCAATATAAAAGTGATGTGTGGGGTAGCAGTAAAGGTTCTCTTGACCCATAACCCTGCAAAGACATTTGGTGGTACATGTGGTATAGCAAGAAAGGTTGCACGTAACATATTGGGTCTCAATTCTTTGGTTCTTGATGTGTGCAATGGTGATCAACGACTAGAATTCAAAGTATAATGGTTAGCTACCTCATTTCATGGGTAAACATGAAACAGTAATGGTGTGTCTATATTTCAGCTACCAAATCAACTCAGAATAGCTCCAGATTAAATTTTTGCACTTCTCCCAAGCCAAATTGATTCTTGAGTAGCACCATTTATTCCTTGAAGTGTTGCAGAGATAAAAATTCTTCTGATAGGGTATGTTTCATGGGCACCCATACCTGCATTCATGAATGCCATCATGTTGGAGTGTGCTAGAGGTGTCAAGGGCCTTTATGGATAATTGTTGCTCTATTTTGGGGGGAATTTGAAATGTTTGTAATATAATTAGATTCCATCCTTTCTATAAATTTGGTTGAGTTAGGGTTAGGGTTTGAAGTGAAATATGAGTTATTCCTAAACTATAAAGGAAAAATCAATTGTTTTGTTTTGGGTTCAAACTTTCACTCTCTTGCCTAAGGGGTTTGGAGTAGTGTTTCCCTTCCACGATTCTATTTTCTAGTTTTCTGTAAGTCTTTGTCTTGAGTCAAGTTGAATAGGGTAAGTCCTTAAGACATAGATAGGGAGTGCTTTAATTTATGCCTTTTAATAACAATAGATTACCACAATACACATTGTATTTTGTCTCAAATCTAAATGTCAATCTATCATGTTCTCCAAATATTGTACACATTATCTTTTGAATCAATGTAATCAATGCTTATTTTGATGCTTCAAGCACATTTGTTGTTTTGATTTTTTTTTATGTTTGCCTATCATTCAAGGAGTGGCATAATTGCTTGCAGAGAGATAGTGAAGGTATTGTTGTTGCAATGTGGATTAATAAGAAATGTGATGGTATTTTCCTTTTGTTGGTTTCCTACTGCAAGGTAGTAGGGTTACGAGAAGCCATGGTTTGTCTATTATATGAGTTTATTTCATTCCCGACTCTATATGGATTGTACATTGGTCAAGTAGATTCACAAAGTTTGAAGCTAGGGTAGAATCAAAACCTTTAATTCAAAAAACATTTCCCTACTTTCTTAGTTTAGATTTGCTTTCATGTTTCTTGTTTTATGTCCTTTTCCACACTACCAAAATCCATTGATAATATAGAAGGTTGTGTAGATTATTTATCCCATCAAAGGCCTTCCAACATTGTAGTGTGATTATCTGCTTTACATATAGGGATAACCACCTTGGTCCTGCAAAGCCTAAAGTGCAGAGGATAATTTTTTATCAATCTCCTATTCATTGGCCATTGACCTAGGGTCTCTAATCATAAGGAGTATCTAACCTTTAGGAGAACTTAGACCATCAGCTAGAAACACCAACAAATTGACAACTCTGCTAGGGAGAACAAGAATCTTTGGTTATAAAGTCTTTGGGTGAGTAATTGAAAATATGCTCTGCCTCTTTGTGAGACACATATAGTGGTGATTCCATTGAGGAAGATAGAGATATATCCATTTTGGAGAGTCAAGAAATTTGTTGATTTTAAGTTTTGGGTTAGATGATCCAAGGGCCTGCATACTTGAAGAGGGAGATTGTTGCAACATTTTTGGTGTGTTCTTGAAGTCAAGCGCTTTGCTGGTGGAGAGAACTCAAAAATACCTAGATCTTGGAAGGAGATTCTTGCTACTTGAAGATATTTTCCTCTTTCAAAGAGGTGGTGACTCTACAAAATTTTATAACATCTGAAGAGTTGGTTGCAATAGTTTTCAAGTATTTTTCTATTGTTCAATATTTTATATGAAGATCTACAAAAAAGTTCTAGTAAATATTGTCCCTTATTTAGTGCTTTAAGGTACTAGTTGAAAAGGGAATTGAGAAATTGGATATTCTGAAGCAGATAGTTGTAGAGGGTTAGATAAATTATTTTGCAAAAAAGTATAACCAAATGGGTTCCCCCTCTGCAAGTTATTCAGCCATGACTGAACCACAATCATATCCTCAAAGAAAACCTATTTCTTTGAAGATATATAACCCTCTAGATTTCAATAAAATCCATGGTTATCCACAATTTGCTCCAAAAGAGATAAATGAATACTTACTTAAGTTTAGAAGCAGTTTAGAAGAATCAACATTAAGACATTTGAAGGATTTCACTAATTTGATGGTGAAATGTCAGATAGTAGAAGAAGATGTCATGAAATTTTTTGTAAGAACTTTAGAAAATGATGCTAAGGATTGGTTTTGTAATCTTCCTTTGCATTCTATTTGCTCATGACATGAGTTTAAAGAAATATTCATTGATCAATTTGGTGAAGTGAATGATGGGTGTCTATCTGATGGTAGACTTCTACACTTTCAGGAGGATTTTGAAGAAGAATATGGATTTGAGGTTGAAGCTTTCTCACCTCTAGATGCATTATGTAACATAGAAAGACATGAGGATGAATCCCCATCTAATTTTCATGATAAATTTATGGAATGTTGGTTTTCTATACCAAAATCCAATAGGCTTGATGAATCGACATGTGTTGATTTATTTTGTGAAAGACTTGAATCGAGTATGAGTACAATGCCATAAAGATGGCATCCTTTCAAAGTTAGAGAGATTGATAGTTGGCTTTCAATGATTGATATGTTGATAGGGAAATATGGAGATATTTTCGTATCTAAATTGTGTGATGGTACTTATTCTAGGCTTGATCAAATGGGTCAAAATGGTATAGTAGTGAACAACAATGATGCATCTTGTACTGGTGAAGATTTTTCTTTTAAGAAGCCTATAAAAGAAATGTGTGCAAATGAGGGTTGTTATGATAGAAACCAAGATGTAAGGTATGATGAAGTGACATAAATATGTGATGTCATACCTTTTGCAGATGTTGAAACAACAGAGGCTACAATTTTTCTCTCTATATTAGATGAATCTGACATTATGTGTGGTGATTTTCAACTGGAAGAAAGTAGCAATGATGAATCTAATTATTATTTACAATTTGAATGTGTGGGATATGACATTTTGCTAGTTTTTTTAGCAATATGGAAGAAGAAGAAGATACATGTGCCAAAGATTCATGGGATGTACCATGTCAGATTGCATATGGTGATGGACATGCATATGATAGTGATATAAGTGATGAACAAGAGACTCCTTCCTTGTTTAATTTCTCACCTTCTTTTATCCCTTGTTTTGGTTTTGAAGTTGCCATTGAATTTTTGCATGAGGATAGCATAGATGTAGTTGTATGTGAAGAAGAAAATGAAAAATAAATGTTAGTACAGCTAAGGATGTTGATAGGTTGTCGTTAGTTCCCATTACTTTAAAAGATAAAAGTTCAATATGTTGACCAGGTAGTGTCCAAGGCAATTTGCAATAGAAGAATACTTGACTATCTCCCTTATATTTTCTAACTTTTTAAGAGCAGCTAATGTTAATTCTAACTTAAGGCCATCTAACTATTTTAATTGGAAAACAATTTATCCTAAAGAAAACTAGAAATATTTAAACTAGAAAGCATAAGATAACTGATCTAGAAAACATGATAACTAAACTAGAAAGCACATAAATGATTAAACTAAGGAGCGGGTAAACTACAGAAGTAGAAAAGCTTGTATACAATCCATGAAAAATACTCATTAAATAGTATTGATTCTAACAGTTAGCAATAAGTAACTACGAAAATGAGAGACAACGAGTGCTCCAGAACTTTAGACACAACAATGACAAACTTAACAATTTCCTACAAAATTATTGTTTATGCAGTAAAAACAACAAAAATAAAAGTACTTATCTATTTAAGCTATCCTCCCTCGAGTGGCCAGCTCATGGGTTACTATGTTTATTCTCATGTCACATACACAACTGATTAAAAAATTCCTCCATTAAAAATAATTTCCATCCATAACTCAACAACTTAGAAGTTTTAAGTAATAATCTCTTTATTCATATATATTTAGAAAACATGTCGACAACATAACATTACTATTTTTTGTTGTTTTTCACTTCTAGAGATTACATATTTATAGAAAAATTCTAACTAAGTCCTATATTTTAGATGGCGTAGATGACCATTGAAAAAGTCTATAACAGATTACAAATAAAATTTATGTCTTTAAATACTCATTACATAGATATTAAAAAGGCTCGAGTTGAGCCATGAAGTCTTTAAACTTTAAAACATAACAGAAAATTAAAACTAACAACAAATATAACTTTGTTCCATCATCCTAAAGTTTTAGAGCATGTTTCCAGTGCACATCTTTAATCTGTTCTGGAGCACGTGCTGGTTGAATTCTTTTTAACTGTTGCTTGATGACCGATTATTATCCTACAAAATACTCAAAACAACCCATTAAATCTGCATTGGCAAGATACTTCAATAAATCACAAGAAATAAAGTTAGTACTATTCTTCTTAAAAGATAAGCAACTATTTTGCCTAAAGTTTAATTAATTGGTAGAGGATGAGGATTTTGCATATATGAGATAGGGCGTTATTATGTTATTATGATGAGATTATATTTACCTCATCATTTCCTCCCCTTCCTAATTCCTGGTAGGTCCTCCTGCCCCTTTGTCATGGCCCTGTCCTTCATTTATGTTCCATTCTTCATACTTAGCACTAATATCATATAGATCCTTTGTTGTTTTATCAAAATTTATAGGTGTATGGAGGAAGCCTCTAGTGGGTTAGGCTCAAGTATTTCATCAACCGAGTGGTCCTCTGAGCCTTGGGCCTCCCTATGTATGATTGGAACATATTTTCAAGGGGTCTTTGGTATAAATCTTTCATGAGGGCCTCTTTTCCTAACCATGCAGAAAAAGAAGCTAGAGGGGGTATTTTGGCCTAAAATGAGGTATTCGAGGCATCTCCTATTAACACTCAAGCAAGAAATCTATATTCCCTGGAAATGGCACCAAAAAGTGATAGGCTCACGTTAGGTCCCATTACTTTAGAAGATAAAAGTTCAATATGCCGTTCGAGCAGTGTCCTAGGCAATTTGCAATAGAAGAAGACTTGACTATCTCCCTTAGATTTTCTAACTTTTTTAGAGCGGCTAACGTTAATTCTAACTTAAGGCCATCTAGCTATTTTAACTAGAAAAAAAATTATCCTAAATAAAACTAGAAAGCATAAGATAACTAATCTAGAAAACATGATAACTAAACTAGAAAGCACATAAACGATTAAACTAAGGAGCAGGTAAACTATGGAAGTAGAAAAGCTTGTAAACAGTCCATGAAATATCCTCATTAAACAGTATCGATTCTAACAGTTAGCAATAAGTAACTACAAAAATGAGAGACAACAAGTACTCTGGAACTTCAAACACAACAACGAAAAACTTAACAATTTCCTACAAAATGATTGTTCATGTAGTAAAAACAACATAAATAAAAGTCTTACCTATTTAATCTATCCTCCCTAGAGTGGCTAGCTCGTGGGTTACTATATTCATTCTCAGGTCACATACACAACTAATCTGAAAATTCTTCTACTAAAAATAATTTCCATCCATAACTCAACAACTCAAAAGTTTTAAGTAATAATCTCTTTATTCATATATATTCAAAAAACATGTCAAATAACATTACTATTTTGTGTTGTCTTTCGCTTCTGGAGATTACATCTTTATAGAAAACTTCTAACTAAGTCCTATATTTTAGATGGTGTAGATGACCATTGAAAAAGTCTATAACAGATTACAAAAAAACTTTGTCTTTAAATACTCATTACATAGATATTAAAAAGGCTCGAGTCGAGCCATGAAGTCTTTTAACTTTAAAACATAACAGAAAATTAAAACTAACAACTATAACTTTGGTCCATCATCCTAAAGTTTTGGATCATGTTTCCAGTGCACATCTTTAATCTGTTCTGGAGCACGTGTTGGTTGAATGCTTTTTAGCTGCTGCTTGATGACCGATTATTATCCTACAAAATACTCAAAACAACCCATTAAATCTGCATTGGCAAAATACTTCAATAAATCACAAGAAATAAAGTTTGAACTATTCTTCTTAAAAGATAAGCAACTATTTTGCCTAAATTTTAATTAATTGGTAGAGGATGAGGATTTTGTATATATGAGATAGGGATTTATTATGTTATTATGATGAGGTTATTTTTAGCTCATCAAATGTTATTTATGATGAGTTTGCACTTGAGGAGTATGATAATTGTATGAATCATATGGATGCCTATGAAAACTTTTTTTCAAGGGGTGCAACTCATAATATTCCTTGTGAATAGTGGACTTCAAATCTATCATGGTAGAGCATTGTTGCTGAGGTGAGTTCCACAGACGTGTGCCATAGTTTTGATTTTTGTGGCACATATGCCTTAGCAGATTGCAAAGAGGTTAAAAAAGAGAGACAATTTGAAGAGTATAGCTCTTCACTCAGAATGTCTCATGACCCAAATGGATGTGTTGATGATCTTTGCATCAACATTGATGACTCCAAGCATGTTGCTTCTAGTTTTGAAGAGCAGCAATAGGGTGGTAATTTTTTGTCTACTCATGTCCCTTGTGTGTCTAAACTTCAAATTTTTCAATTTGATATGCTAGAGGATTAATTTCCCTCTTTGTGTCAGCATGATGTGACGGCATATTTTTCTTTGCCATGTGAATTGGAGGAATCTTATTTTGGCCTTGATTCATGTGAGGGAATCAATAGGTGTGAAGATATTATGGTTTCATATGATGTTGATTAGTGTTCTCAATCTTTGTCACTTGCTACAAAATCAAAAAATGCAATTAGTGGTAGTGAGGCGGCCTATGTAATGTGGTTACCATGTAACAACAAATCCAATCATGGATTAAGTTCTCGATTGTTCAAAGGTAATCATATATTTGTTTTTACAGAAAAGAGGCTACCTATGCTAATATGGTGTGACAAAAATAATTATTGGTTGAAGGAGATCAACTACTTTAATAGATTGGTGTTTGATAAGGGTAAGTGTTGACTTCCCTTTTTCATTTGGTGGCCTAAGGCCATCAAATGAGGTATTTTGGTTGGTTTCACTTTATGGCCCAATGGTTGGCATGGTTTGCTTCTCTAGAGATCTGAATTCTCTCTATTTTGTCAAACAAACATCCCCAACTAGAGCCAGTGTTGGAAGTTGCAAAAAATGCATTAAAGTGCATTACCGCATTCTCGCAGGGGTCCTAAGGGTCCTTGGTAGCATTGCGGAGTAAAGGAAGTAGTGTAAGTCTTCACCGCAGTATCATGATGGTCAGCAAGGATATATGCAGGATGGCAGTGGGCTTTCACTCAAACCACAGTACTGTGACAATTGACAAGGGTATGTGCAGGTTTGTAGGGCACAATATGCGGTATAACTGCTTGTTTCCATACCGTGGCAGTCAATTTAGAGGAGCATGGGGTAGTGATAAGGGGTCACTTAACTGCTAGAAGTGACCCGCTACCTCGCAACCAATATAACAGTGATGCATGGGGTAGCAGTAAGGGGTCACTTAACTACTACAAGTAACTCGCTGCCCCACAACCAATATAATAGTGATACATGTGGGGTACCGGTAAAGGATCTCTTGACCCACAGCCCCACAATGACATTTGATGGAACATGCAGTATAGCAGGCAAGGCTACACATATCATAGTGGGGCCCGATTCTTTGGTTGTTGATGTGTGTGATGGTGATCAATGGCTAGAATTCAAAGTAAAATATTTAGCTACATCATTTCATGGGTAAACATGAAATAGTAATGGTGTGTCTATATTTCAGCTATCAGATCAACTCAAAACGGATCTAGATCAAATTTTTGTGCTTCTCTCAAGCCAAATTGATTATTGAGCATTTTTATTTATTACTTGATGTGTTGTAGAGGTCAAACTTCTTTTGACAATGTATGTTTCACAGGCACCCATACTTGCATAAATTAACACCATCATGCTAGAGTGTTCTTGAGGTGTAAGAGGCCTTTATGGTTGGTTGTTGCTCTATTTTGGGGAAATTTCAAATGTTTGTAATATGATTGTATTGCATGCTTTCTATAACTTAGATTGAGTTATGGTTAGGGATTGAAGTCAAATATGAGTTATTCCTGCACTATAAAGGAAAATTTTATTGTTTTGTTTTGGGTTTGAATTTCTGCTCTCCAACCTAAAAGGTTTGGAGTAGTGTTTCCCTTCCACAATTCTATTTTCTAGTTTTCTATAAGTCTTTTCCTTGAGTCAAGTTGAATAGGGTAAGTCCTTAAGACATAGATAGGGAGTGCTTTAAGTTATGATTTGTAATAACAATAGATGACCGCAATGCACATTGTATTTTGTAGAACCTCAAATCTAAATGTCAATCTATGGTGTTCTCCAAATATTGTACACATTATATTTTGAATCAATGTAATCAAGGCTTATTTGGATGATTCAAGCATATTTTTTGCTTGAATTAATTTTGTGTTTGGATATTATTCAAATTCAAGGAGTGGTGTAATTGTTTGCACAAAGATAGTGAAGGTATTGTTGCAGCAATGTGGATTAATAAGAAATGTGATGGTTTTGTCCTTTTGTTGGTTTGCTACTGCAAGGTAGTAGGGTTATGAGAAGCTATGGTTGGTTTGTTGTAGGATTTTATTTCATTCCTGAATCTGTATGGATTAGGAACTGCTCAAGGAGATTCACAAAGTTTGAAGCTAAGGAAAAATAAAACCTTTAAATCGAAAAACATTTCCTTGCTTTCTTAGTTTAGATTTTCTTTCACATTTCCTATTTTATGTCCTTTTCCATATTACTAGAAGTCATTTATAATATAGAAGGTTGTGTAGATGATTCATCCCATCAAAGGCCTTCCACCATTGTAGTGTGATGATCTGCTTTACATATAGGGATACCCACCTTGGTCCTGCAAAGCCTAAAGTACAAAGGAGAAATTTTTATCAATCTCCTTTTCACTGGCCACTAACCTAGGGTGTCTAATCATAAGGAGTAGCTACCCTTTAGGATAACTTAGACCATCAGCTAGAAACACCAAAAGTAAGAAAATAAAGCATGAAAAAATCCACAACATCACATAACACATGAACAACAAGTTTTTTAAGTGGAAAACCAAAAGTGGGAGAAAGAACGATGAGGGTTATCTCACAATATATTATAACCAATTATAGTATATTATAGAAATTCTCACTATAGGTGGAATCACTACCCACAGATAAAATGATACAAGAGAGATGGTGGCTCACAACCTATTTTGAATTGTTACAGATGCATCTACAATATGCAAGAATACGATTCCATTGAAGCACAATAACAAACTTTATCTAATTATGATTCAACACTCTTCCTCGCTCTTTATTTGCACAATTTTGATGTTTAACTTAATATTCATAACTTAAGGGTATGTGTAGGATCATGATGGGCCAACAAGTGGCGATATGTAAGTGATGTGATGACCCATGTGGTTGACGACCTTTTTTTACCCAGAATTGATGAAACGAAAAGGGTTTTTAAAGGAGATTCTCAACTTTCCATCAATATAAATTATGCTTTTCTTTGAATTTAATAAATAATTATTATTTATTTTCTATTTGAATTACGACTAAAGTCCTAATTGAAAAACATCTATAGCTTTCAAATGGTATCACATTTTTTGAATCTGAAACATGTGTCACATTCTATGCTTTGCATACTATAGGATTAAAAAAAATGAATTTCATGAAGTTTTGATCAAGTTAAGGTGGTTAGACATATGAGTTTTTATATTTTTTAAAAGTTGTAATAAAAAATTCATAGTTAATTATTTACTTGGAAAAAATTACAAAAAAATATGCATCACATTGGGACATGAGTCCTTTACTTATATCTAAAATATTATAAAAAAATATTATCATTTTATTGTGGTTATGGTGGTTAGACAGACACCTACTTCTTATTTTTTTTCCTGAAATTTAAATACTACTGTATTGAAATTTCAAATTTTCAGCAAATAGATTTTAAAAAATAAAAATAAACCTAGTAATTTAGAAACTACATTCAATTTGCTACAAATACTATTCTTGCATAGTTTTGAAATAATATAGATAACTTATTCAAATTACTTTGATTTTCTGAATTTTCATTGCCACTTAAAGGCCTGTTTTTTCCATGATGATCCTACACATACCCTTAACTTTGCACTACTCTACTCAAATTTGCATTACACATAATACATGTGACATCTATATCTCAAAACAATCCAATATATATATCTGCATCAAGTATAAAATCAATTAGGTTGGCCTAATTAGATGCAATACCCAAAATATAACTTGTCGGCTCCAAAATTTATCATCTACACAACACACCATAATTCAAAACTCAAAACTCCTTAAGAAAGGTCAAAAAGGACCTAAAATAGATCCCACATAAGATAGCACCACACATTTAGCCTTTGCATACCTTCAAATGTGTTAGATTAGCACGACATGGGACCTAAACAAAAAATCCTTCAACTGTACATCCATTTTGCAACACATGGACTTCAAAACTTGATGTCATCTAGAATTCAAGCACAACTGATATTTGGAAACCTTACTTCAAAACCACAAAGCCAAAGACTCATTCATGGAGTGCGGACTCTCCCAATCAACTGCATTACAATAGAAAATGACTCTAAAATGTCAGAACGAACTTTGTTATTTATATCTCTCAAACTACTTCACTAAACAAGATGAAATATTAAAATTAGATTCCTCTAACAACCACAAAAAATAGCTTAGAAGTGCAAAGAAAAATCTTCCTTTGCAGAGTGGTGTGGACCCAAAAACTGATGCACTATTACCCTGAACTAGCAGTTATGACACTTAGTCAAATTTTCACATGACTGATCTTTCCAAACCAACTCAAATTGCACAAATGTCTTTCTTAACAACTCAAAAACCTGCTAGGATTAACCAAGGTGATCTACAACATTGTATCACATACTATCCATGCTCATGTTTCCGAACAATATCATCACATTTGACAATCTCCTCAAACTTCCAACACAAGCATGGTGTTTTTTAAGGACCAACCCTAATTAATTTGAATTATTTAGGATTGAACTACGAAGAATCTAGAATGCACCAATGAATGAAAATAATCTAGCATATAACTGACAAAAGTGTGTTACATCAACATCCTAAGAGAATATTGCATGATTCCATGTTGTCTTTGCTCCTAGTTTATTGACACTGAATTGCTTCACCTAAGGGCTTGACTAAAGGAGAATAAATCATTTTTAGTAAATTCCTAATGTTGTATATTAACACCATTTTCCTAATTGTGGGTACTTGAAATCAAGGAAAAACATTTCTTTTCATTAGAGTTTTGTTAGATCAATTTTGTATGTGGAGATCAAATCTATGCATCAAAATCACTTCAATATGCATAAAGACAAATCCACATGAAATTCAAGATAAAATATCATTATTTTGAAATCATTGTCTAACAAATACAAATCTCCTAATATAATAGCAAACTAATTTGAGACATCTAGAATAGTCATTTCTTAATTAGATTGAGAACTACAATATCTTTACTTATTTTATTTTATTTACATATTTATTATAATATTTATTCTATTGTTTCCATTCCTAACTCTAAATTGTAGGATTATTTATTTACTATTATTTAAGTAATCTCCTCTATAATATTTGTGTAGATGATATTACCTTACAAGTATCTACAACAAATCTTAATATTGATTAAATAAATATAAGATGCCTTACCTAATGAGTATAACAAATTTGTAATCCTTAGTTTGGGAGTACTTAGATTGTTTGCACTGAAGGATGTAGGAAAGTCTATTCCTAATTGGTGAGAACATAGAATATCTAAAAGGATAATGAAGGCTACAACAAAGTTGACTCTCTTAATTGGTGATAATGATGTCCAAAGTGAGAGTGAAAGATATAGGAAAGTCTATTCCTAATTGGTGAAAGCAACACAAAATATCTAAAGAGATAGTGAAAGCTACAACATAGTTGACTTTCCTAATTATTGATAACAATGTCCAAAGTGATAATGAAGGATATAAGAAACTTTATTCCTAATTGGTGAGAACAATATAGAATATCTAAAAAGATAGTGAAGGCCACAACAGAGTTGATTTTCCTAATCAATGATAATGGTGTCCAAAGTGATAGTGAAGGCTACAAGAGAGTTAACCCTTATGATAATTATGGTTAAGACAGTATCAACTCAATCTAAAGATATTCATACTAATATCAATTATCTTTAAAAGAGTGGTTCTACAATGGAAATCCAAGTGCATCTCATATGTGCCTTATAGAGATTTTGTATAATAAAACAATCTCACTTCTATAAAGTGATAATGAAGCCTACAACATAGGTGGTGAGATAATGATAATTCAATATGAATGTGTTCATAGCATTAATGATTATCCTTAAAAGAGGATAATTCTACCATGGAAAACCAAGTATAATTCATTTGTACTTCATGAATATTTTGTATGGTAGATCATTGGAACTATTTTCCTTAAACTCTAAATTTAAAATAATGCATAATAAAGCATAAATAAAGGCAAGAACTAGCGAAACCAACAGTCATAACTCACATTTTCTCTTTAGAATTCCTTCTAAAGGATTAGGAAGAAAAGAAGGGTTGCAAATAAAAGGTTTTCAATTCATTAATGCTTGCAAATCAAAGAACAAAAATTCATTAACAAAAAACCTAGGGGCAAGCTATGGATGTGTACTTGCCAATCCATATTTGACTTCAATGATTCATTTGAAGTATTAGTAATTTTCTTTATCTTAGTTTTCATGACAACAAATGATCAATTTTCATTTTTAATTATGTTTTGAAACGTTAACATAAATCCTCGACAACTACATCGAATTTAAATTTTATTTTATTTTTTAGAAATGCAACTACTATACAGAGATGTTCCTAAAACTCAATTAGGATAATTAATCTAAAATCCAACTGACCTTTTAACAATTTTAGTCTCCTTTCAGATCTACATCACCATTTCCTTATAATAATTACACTTATGTACCGAGTCCATTGGCACCAATCAATTGAAAATTTAAGGACTCCCTAAACGATATACTCATCATTGCTAGGACAACCAGTAGCCCCTATTTCTATGGGCACCAAGATCAGGGGTGAGGACAAAGATGGAAACGTGAAAGAAACCCTTCAACAAAAGTCTCCAATACGGCTTATCCAAAAATTCTCTTCCATTTATCAGTGTCAAATTCACCACCAAAAGTCTCCAATTTTGCCATGAGACTACAAAAGTAGACTAAATTGGCCAGCGACCTTCCTGGCTTCTATTTTAAATCAATTTTCCAAAGTTAAACTATTCACTGTGTATCTTTGCATTAAGCATAGCTCAATCTGACACCATGCTGAACAGATAGAGCTTGCACTGATTTGGCCTATCCTTGCCAATCGTACTTCTTTACCAGCAGACATAATGAGCTGCCATGTGAAGGCCTCTGTAACTCCATAATGAGCTGCTAATTTCTTCAACATAATCTGCAAGATTGCCAGATAATTCGAGAGGTCCCCCAAAACTGAAGCCACTTTCCAAGAAAAGTCATCATCATCCAACACGTATTTCGCATTTAACACATCAATTAAAGCTATAACCTCTTGCTTTAGTTTTCACATTGCTGTGCATTGTTGCGTAATAGTGTGAGTAGGCTTTCAGATCTGCCAGTGACGTGCCAAACTATAGTCTAATTTCAAATCCAAGAAGAGGTAAAGCATTTGCCTTTGGCCTGCATATTTTAAATTCCATCTTGCACAAAAATAAGTAACTGTTAGGATTTCCAACCCATGCAATCATACTTTCCAATTCATAAAGTTGAAATGAATGTGTATAAATAATCTTTTCGAAGTTAGCAAATGATAAAAAAATGTGAAGCAGAATCCCTCTCCTTTGCAATTAAGTGAAGAAGAATATTTAAAAGTTTGTGATCATTTCAGCAGAGCAGAATCAATTAAAATAAAAACCCTAATTACTTTTCTTTTTTTTCAAACCAAAAGGTTCAAAATTTCAAATAGCCAGCCATTACAATTCAAAGCAAAAATGCCAGGAAATCAGCTTATAAGTAAGAAAAGATACTTGCAAAGGTCAAGCTGAGGCCAAGGCAAACCCTGAGCATGGAACTCTCTTAGGGTATGACATAGTGAGCAATACCGGCAATCACCTGTCCAGTCATACAAGTTAAGACAAAACAACTGAACCTTGCTCGATGGTAGAGATGTAATTCTAAACATGTGTACATCTGCTAGAAAATATAGCCTACTAAAGTTCCTACAATGGACTAAATTGTCAATTGTGGATCCTAGAAAGAATATAACAGTCTAGACCAAAGCTGTGTATATTTAGAATGAGGAAACACTATTAAGATAATATGAAGAAAGAAGAGTCAAACAAAGCAGCAACAGCTTACAACAAAGAAAATGTGATATACCTTACTGAATAGGATAGCAGAGGCAATTGTATTTTTTTCTCCATTACTCTGAGGACGCTTCAGAGCATCTGCAACTTTCACCCTCCTGCTTCTGTACTGCCCGTTGCTTAATCTCTGATTTTCTACTTGCATCAACTTCTTACCTTAGGTGCTCCACAGAGAGCACCTCATAGAATATCTCAATTTCCAATTTCAATCAAATATGCAATTTATGTTACATGTAATGGATAAAATCAATTATATCCCAAATACCTAACAAACTCTTATTCTGAATTTCATCACCTACCTGAAATTACCAGACTATAAAATGAATGCAGAAACTTGAAAATGCATGGCTTTAAGACATTAACCAACAAATCCTGGGAAAAAGATGCTACCGGAAACAAGAAAAGTAATAAGCTATCAAGAGACAATCTAGAAACAACATATTATATCTATATGGTTTACAACCAAAAAAGAACATGGAATATTTCCAAGATATGAAAACACTACAAACAGTGAACACCAAAAGAACAAAGGTATTGCATGATAGCTGACAAAGAGAAACTAGAAGACAATCTATAAAAGCTCTAGACTGGCTAACCCACACTGACATTTATAACAATAATGAAGTCATCACATCAGGTATAAAGAACATCCAATATCAACTACTGAACCAGACACAACTAGCAAATAGGAAACTTACATAATATTAGATGACACAAGCTAAATTTGTAAGATTCTAAGAGCACTTTGCATAATTGGTGACAAAAAGAAACTAGAAGAAAAAAAAAGTATGAAAGCTCTAGACTGGCTCACCCATACTGACATTTATAACAATATTGAAATCATCATGTCAATAATAAAGAACATCTAGCATCCACTACAGAACCAGACACAACTCTAGCACATTGGAAGCTTCTATAGATATTAGATTGCACAAGCTAATTTTGAAAGATTCTAAGGGCACTTTACTTCATCTCCAAGATTTTGGTCCGAGAAGACAAGAGGATTACCCATTATTCATCCACTCAATAAAAACCACATGTTGATGAGATTACAGATTGCAACACAAGTAAATATAATAGAATAAGTTAAAGTCGGAAGAAAGCAACAATATTCACAGAGAAATCTTATTGAGAAAATTAGTGCCAATGGAATCGTTAAAGAAACTTTACACATAATAGTAAAAAGGAAACATTTATATATTTTGACATAATGATGTATGTGACACTGAACATAGCACTATCATAATTCAATTCCATAAGAAATTGCTGAGGAAAAAAATAAAGATGAAGTATCACTAGAACAAAGATAATCTATGTTGCTAGTTCTGGAATGGGTCCTGCTTCAGGTTCGTGGCTTCAACTAAATTCATTTTGGATATATAGCCTAGAACCATGAAATAAGATTGGAATATCATATAGCATTATATAAAGTTATAAACAATAAAATCATCATAAATTTGAATGTCATTTAAAACATGCATGATAAATATTCATTGGCCAAACTTCAAGTTTAATATTAAAATAATAATATATTAAGTTTAACACTTTATCATCAAATGAATTTTCTAAATCATCAATATCATCATCATCATTGAGATTAGATGATGTAGGAATATTAGATGAAACACAAGCAATTTCAGTGGCATTGTTCGTGCCACTTGCACTGAAAGTGTGTAGGCTTTCAGAATCCTCATATGCAATATGTTGAAAACTGGAAGTTTCCGAGTTAATATGCTCTAGTTTTTTATCCCACAACTTTGTGTCCTCTTGTAGTCATGTTTGTGCTAAAGGAGGCACAAGTTGGAATATACATATACTAAGTTCTATGCTCTTCTTGAGTGCAACCTATTACACTTTACTAGAAAATATACTCTAATTCCTTTCAGATATAGATGAACTAGCAACCTATGAAGACAAAGTAAACAATTAAAGTTATACATTATAAAAATAAAATTTAAAAAAAATTAAAGAAACTATAAATGAAAATGAAAGTTGAAAGTTGAAACTTTAAGGACCAAATTGTAAAATATATATTATTTATTAAACTTACTTGTGATAAAACTTTGATTGTGAGAGTTGCAGGTGTTGGAATAATTGGTCATGGAAGTATCACCAACTATAAACATCCTCTAACATCATAAATTATTGCCCTTACAATTTCACGCTAAATTTGGCACTCAATTTGATATGTGTGTTTAATTATGTTTGTAATGTGCTTTCTTTCTATCACTTTTCTAGAAAAATTGATTATGTCCTTTATCACCAGTCCCTTTGAGAGACAATTATGCTTGGACACTAGTGTGGCATGCTAGCGTCCTAGATTTATGCATGGAAAAGTTGAATTAAAATTATGGTCTCGTTGCATTAAGAGGTGTAACCTTGCTCGTTGGGAAATGGTTAGTCGAAGATGCGGTAAGTTTCCTATATAAACAAACTCCCCCATCTCTCATGAGGAATATCTCTCTCTAGCAACTTCCAAGCCTTCTAAGGCCCTTCCAAGTTACAAGTGTTGTATATCATGGATATTTATTATTTTGTCACATTAAAGATTTACCCAAGTGTTGCTGAATATTCTTTATTCATGATTATTATTATTGTCATTATCATGCGTACTAAAAATGATAATGCGCAAGGTAAAGAAATGTCGAAAAATAGTAAAAGTAAAAGAAACATGAGAAATTTAAGGATAATGAAAAAGTAGAGTAAAAAAAATCATTCAAAAAGATCAAGATATGTTGGATACAAGAATAATAAAGATCATACGGGAGAGGATTTCGTAGTTGAGCACCCTAACTTCGCCCTTCTCAAAATCTTACATGAAAATTTCAAATCACTCTCAATCACCCTAACTTTTCCCTTCTCAAAATCTTACATGGAAATTTCAAATCACTCAATTTTTTACAGCAGCTTACTTGACAAGTCTCGTACTTATAACTAAGGTTTCAGGGTTACATCATCAATATGATGCCACATCAGCATGCTTTTGTCAAAGTGTCTAAAATGGTCCAAAAAAAGAGTGAGACTGTCCCATACTTATAACTAAGGTTTCAGGGTTACATCATCAATATGATGCCACATCAGCATGTTTTTTGTCAAGGTGTCTAAAAAGACCCAAAAAAATAGTGAGACCAATAGTTGTACACTAATCTCATGTCCCCATGCGGCTGCTTAACTCCATTTTCTGCTTAAATTTAAGCAGTGGGAGTGTTCCCATGCATAAAATTTATTGTTGGGAAAGGATAATTTGGAATCTTTTCCTATTTTAATGGAGTAGCTACTGTTTAGGAATTGAAAATAAGCTGTGGGAAAAAAGGGGGTGCTGGAAATAAGCAGCAACTGCATATTGTTAAAAATCCACGTGACTCCACAAATTTATTTCCCTCTTTTTTAAGATTTGCTTTTTGTTTTCTTTTTCTAATTTTTTTTGGTACAAATTGTTATTAGTACTGTTAATACAAATTTAAGCTGGCTGCTAAAAAATAAGCACAAAAATTAAGCATTCATGGGGCAGCAGCTCCACAAATAACTCCTAAATAAGTTGAACAGTGGCTGCTAGCCAAAATAAGCTAAGCAGCTGCATGGGGACATGAGGTAAGTCATGTTTTATTGTGTGAAGATGTGGCATCACATGATTTGTTGCTTTTTAGATCTAAGGAATACATCTCATTCAATTATGGATAGTTGTTATCAACACTAACAACTTTAATGTCACAACTATTAATCTAATATTGTTAAAAATATTGAACATTAAATCAACAAATGTTATAACAACTATTGAAACATGCTCTGGATCCTCTCTCCTAATTAAATATATACAAGATCATACATTTTAATATCTGAAGGTATATTGCAAATGCATGCGCTCTTAAGAAATGCTCAGCTTCATTTTATAGATCACTAATGGAAAGAGAGTGTTTAAAACTTGGCTGCAAAGCATAGATTATTTCTAAAATTGCCCTCTGAGATAGCCTCATAGCTTTCAATTTTTTCATCTGCTTTCAAAGTTTGAAGGCATGGGCAAATTTAAGTATGTACCATACTATATTTCAATACACATTAAAAACTTTAAGAAAATAACATCACGAGTGCCCCCAGTCCAACAGTGAACAAACAGGTGACCAATATCTTTGTTGCAAGTGTTAAGGTGTTTAAGCTTGCAGCGCTCTGCTTGTAGGTCATTTCAGCGTCCTTATTGCTCCAATCCATCTTTCGAATTTCTGGCACCTAATGCGAAGGATAAATAAAAAAATTTAGTACTGTTCTAGATAAATACAAACCAGACTTAAAAACTAAAGCTCTGAGATTTCCACATTTATGTAAGTGTTAAAAGGTGTTTAAGGTGTTTTCAATTCAGCATCCTTATTGCTCCAATCCATCTTTCAAATTTCTGGCACCTAATGGGAAGGATAAATAAATAAATTTAGTCCCCTTCTAGATAAATACAAACCAGACATGAAAACTAAAGCTCTGAGATTTCCTCATTCTGACTTCTCTTGCATTTTTTTACTGCTTGGGTCATGAATGACAGATTGGAGGCGTCAATAACTGGAATCTAAAATAAAATAATAATAACTAGAGCTAAAATTTACACGCTTTAAGCACTAAAGGAAATGTATAGAATTCTTCTGGTTGATTCTACACAAGTTCAACTAGAAGCATCCTAAGCATCTACATGGACTGTGGAAATATCTTATTTTTAAGTGAAGGAAATTTAAATGAAATCTGGTTAATCAGCAGACATGGGCAATACAGAATACTAGTGATGGTACGACTTTGTATTAAAAAAAAAGTATTATTTTAAATTTAAAATATAATCTAGTTTTTTATTTTCTTGACAAATTTATGTCATAAATATGGTGGATAACAACCATTTATTCTGGTTAATTTGTAACAAAGTAGTTTCAATTCCGATTATATAAGTAAATGGTTGCTTAGTAATTTTGTAAAGAAATGTATTATTTTGATTTATTTTTTAAATTACTACTATTTTGTTTTTCCTCTCTAATTTATACACTAGATATGGTGGTTGACACCCATTTACTCTGGTTAGTTGGCAACAAAATAGTCTCAGCTAGGTTTATATGGCATCATATTTGACACCCATTTACTTAGTACATAACTATCAATCTCACTTTCTTTTAAGTCTTTTTAGACACCTTGACAAAAAGAATGTTGATATGGCATCATATTTGATGATGTGGCCCTAAAACCTTAGTTATAAGTAGGGGACTTGCCAAATAAGCTGCTGTAAAAAATTGGAAATAATTTAAAATTTCTATTTAAGATTTGAGAAGCGCGAAATTAGGGTACTCAACTACCAGATCCTTTCCCCTAAGATCTTTATTACTCTTGTATCCAACATATCTTGATCTTTCTAATTGATATTTTTTCACTGATTTTTTATTGTCGTTAAATTTATCATCTTTTTTTTACTTCTACTAATTTTTTTTTTGACATTTCTTTACATTGCACATTATCATTTTTCTAGCAGAAAAGATTTGTTTGTTCTCGAAATTTCATAACTAAAAGAGAAAATTATATTAGTGGGATGAAAATAAATTACAAAGTATGCTCTACGCATCTTGAACATGCTCATAACATAGTAAATCCAAATGCCAAAACATAACCAAGTTGGATGTAAGAAATTATTATCTATTACATCCCAATCAGCTTTAGAATAAAACAAGGAACCAAAGACAAACAAACTCTTGAAGAGGTGATATTGAGAAGCAGATATGAAAATACTGAAGGATGGAGAAATGCAAAGTAATATCTTTCATTTTTGTAGAAATGGATCATCTTGTAAAGCTTGAGCAACCTGTGGCTTGATATTAAAGGATAACTCTGATTTGAGTCTTTTGCAACCAATTTTCAGAAATAACCTTTACTTTTCAGCCAATACCCAAATGCTCTGCTGAAATATGATAGTGATCTATAAAATCAAGCCATGCATTTTTTGATATCCCATGAATTCGTAAACATAAATTGGATTCGTTCACATATGAAAATATCTTTTTGAAAGTAGTGTAATAACCACCCTTGGTTACTACAACTTTTTTAAAATGCATTTCATTGTACCTTCAATACCCTCTAAATTGTTCAAGAAACTTCTTCCCAATTAGAAGGGCTAGTTTCATAACCTTATCCGACTCTATATCATAAATATACAATCTTGCACTAAAAACAAAAAACTCACATTACACAACTAATCCCTAGATGCAAATCTATTTCTCTAGGGTTCTTTCAAGATGGCCCTACCTACACATCCCTTTTTGAGAATCAGAGATGTTGTAGCTCACATACCAAATTAGAATGACTTCACCTACACAACTAGGATGAGATCTTCAATCTCAATCATTAATTGAACTAATGTTTCTAATTCAATCACATATAAAAGTATGAGCTAATGCTTCCAATCAAATGTTAGTTTCACACCAATATCAAGGTATGAACACACACAAAACCACCTATAATGCACTTCTCTTTATAAGGGTGTATAAAACATGAATTCTTTTGAGGCGCCATTTTTTCTTGTCTTGCAACCAAACATTGTCCAAAACCTTTGTCAACTCAAATGGCTCATGTTTTATTTTCTTCGGATCTCCACTGTCATCTAGATAGACAATTGTGTAGAAGTAGCAATAGAATTGAAAATCAACGTTGGAATATTTTACAACTAACACAAGTGGGACCCAAAAAGATTATGCAATTAGAGAAAGTTAGCCCATATATCTAGTAGGGTGTAGTCATATTCATGCTCCTTCTTGATGTTATTGTGAAGATAATAGTGCGAGAAAATGCGTTTGCATATGAAGTACCATGTGTAGGTGTATTGGCTCCCCTAAAACAAAAATAATCCAACAAATGGACTATAATCAAGCCATTATAGTAGAAAGGGTTACCATGATCAAACAGATCTTCCATATTTTCTATCATATCATTCACCAAAT
This sequence comes from Sequoiadendron giganteum, assembly GCA_007115665.2. NCBI lineage: Eukaryota > Viridiplantae > Streptophyta > Pinopsida > Cupressales > Cupressaceae > Sequoiadendron > Sequoiadendron giganteum. Next base: position 13,253,656 of record CM021105.1, read on the forward strand.
AAATAGAGAAGTCATATTTGGCCACCCCATTATGCCCAGTATCATAGGTAGTAAATGTCCTTGGTAGTGTCATTTAATTGGGCATATATATTTTCATTAAATCTTCAAGCCAATAAGATGACAAGCTATCTGAATGCAAACATCAACAACATCACATGCCCTTAATCCTTTATCCCCATTATTGTTGCCAACTAGGCCATATAAATAGTCATCATCAACAACACAACTCTTTTTGTGTGGTCCCATGTGGATGTTTTCCATTTGTTGTAAGGTTTGAATCTGAAGGGCTAGATTGGTTTGATTTGTTGGGTTGTAAGAGTGTGTGAAATGTGGTGATTTATAAAATTGGTGGTAGTTTTATGGTGATGGATTTTGATAGCCATATGAGGGGTTTTATGGATTAGGATTGGTATATTGATGTTGGTATTTTTGGGAGTGTTTTTTTGTTGATCTGTGTAAGTAGGCAAATTAGTATATTGTTGTGATGTGATGGTGTTTTGAGTGGGGTAGGTATTTTGATTATGATTGTTTATGTTGGAGTTAGGATTGTATTTGGGATCCTTTGGAGGCTATGTCATGGAGTTGGTGGTGTATTGATTATGTAGTGTGTTTAATGGGTTTATATGAATGTGTAGTGTCAAAAATTGTATACCCTTGCACAATTTCACCTACACTTTTGTATCCATTTTAGTGTCCACGCCCTTATTATTTGTGTAGGATCATCTTAGCCATTGCATCAACCTTTCTTCTCTCAGGATGCTCAAGACCTCTTTTCAATAGCTACCTTCTTGCATCAGTTTTGCATTAACCTTGTGTTTTCCCCACTTTCCAATATTTTTAGTGTGATTTATCTAGACACTAGCATATTGTGAGAATGTTTGTGCATTGCACTAATGCTGTGCAACATTTTAATGTTCAAAAGTTCATTCTCGAGCATATTTTTCCTTGTCACCTAACCTTGGTTGATGGAAATGGCTCACGATGATGTGTACTGAATCAAGAATCTTTTTTTCCCTCCTCTTCTATGTTTTAAATCTATCCTTTCACTCCTCTCTTTCTCTCTTGGATTTTTCTCTTCTCTCTTGATCTCTCTTGAATGTTCTCTCTTCTAGGAAGTCTTTCTCTCTTTGTCTCAAGCTTGCACAAATCTCTAAAACCTGATACAATAGTTTCAAAGTTCTCTCAACATTCTCTACAACTCTTTGGATCTCACATGTTTCTCTCTCTCTTTGGATTCCTCAAGCCTTGTTAGTGATATCTACTTGTCTTATGTCTTTGGCATCTTGGGATTTATCACATTCCTTGTTTATGTTGATTATTCGAAATACCGAGAGGAGGGGCTGAATCAATATTCCCTTAAACCATTCAGATGTAAACCACCCAATTATTAAAGCACATATAACTACAAACAAGAATGAATACATTGAAATGATCATGACACCACAAAACACATCAACACCAGATTTTTATGTTGAAAACCCAAAATGGGAAAAACCACAGTGAGGATTAGCTCACAATATAATATATCTAGATATAGAATATTACAAGGCTCACTGTCAGGACTCACTATTCTTGAGAGGCTCATAGCGAGGATACAAGATGGAATGGCTAACCGCAATGATACAAAAAGATATGGCTCACTGCCACAAGTATGAATTGATTAAATGCACCTTCTATGTGTTGAGTTCAGTTCCAATGAGGCTCTACATGTGAAGTATTGCTCTACATAGCAGTCGTATAACAATTTTCTTCTGATCCTTGAATTCTTCCACAATATATTGCTCACATCTGATAAATAATTTAAGTTTGCACATTCTCAATCTTCTTCACATCTTATGCATCTTTCACACACTCTATCCCTCTTCAACTCCAAAAAGTCTCATATATATATATATGGTTGTACCCTTTTTAAAAAGATCCCAAAGGGCCAAAAAAGAGCTAGTTCAAAATAGGAATGAACTAGGAGAGGACAGACCAAACATAGAAATAGCTAATAGATAGCTATTAAACCACAGATTAGGACAAAATTCCAGAATTTGAGTGGACTAAACTGACACCCTTAACCCTAGGTCATGAAGAAGCGAAAGATTGAGGGATTCCCTTCTTCCTCCTCAACAACAAAGACCATGAAGACTCAGTATCCAAGTCCATTGAGCAAGGCGAGAGAAGCGGATCCTCAGAAGCCATCAAGGGAAAAGAGCCATCACATAACGAGGGAGATGACTGCACAGGGGAGGAGACAAGAATTTTCAAAGGACCAACAGAAGCATTTGACAAAGTTTGGGCAAGCATAGTCTTAACAACGTCAGTAAATCAATCCAAATGTGGTTCCATGGTAGGGAGATCCGAAAGAGGAGTAGAAACATGTTCATGAGCAGGAACAATATGGTCAACCTCCTCAGAAGAAACATCTGAAAGAGAACCCACCGTGAGGTGGTCCAAGAGAGCATCCTTCCACCAAGTTGCAACACCCTTGTGGTGGGCATGAGGATAGGTAGAGGCCAAATGACCCACCAAAAAGCATCTCCTACACCGAAAGGGGAGACCCTCATAGTCCAAGACCTGCTTCCAAGGTCTATCCTCTACTAGCAAAACAACATCACCATGGAGAAGTTTGGAGATGTCCAGATCAACTAACAACCGAGCTACCTTAGTATGCCCAAACTCCCTAGTTGTAGAGTCCAGTATTAAGAAGCTTCCAATGGTGTGCTTCAAAACATGATTCCTCCCAAAACTAGAGAGGCAGATTTGGCAGATGGACCCAAATAGGTCTAGTGTTCAATAGCTTTGTAAGGGGGTTGAAAGACTGAGACCAAGGCCTGATGGACAGAGAATGAATACCCCACATCTACCCCTTGTCCAGAAGACTGTTTTGCTTCTTGGAGAGGCAAAGCTAGCAATAAAGAAACCCCTAGGACTAGGGTAGAGCTCGATCTCCCCATCGACCAATGGCTTCCATGATATCGACACCCAGTCGTGGAGATCTAGGAGGGAGGGCCATAGGACATTAAATCTATAGACCACGCCCAATTTCAAATAATATTCCTCATTTTCAATGACCTCTGGACCATAAACCACCATAGGGGAATCTCAAGCATAGGGTAGAGACCGAAAAACTTGAGCAAGAGGCTGAGCACCCACCTTAGCAGCTTCAAAGAAGGACTTAACTCTTCCTGAAGAACCCTTAGCAATAGGTGGGACATCCATCTGAGAAGCAGGAACAGAGCCCGCAACCCCACCATCTTGCCCAGCTAGGAGTCTGCAGGCCACAATAGTCTCAGACCCCTTCGCAGACACGTCCATAAGAGGCACGAAAGCAGTAGGAAAAGGCCTAAAATGAACCTTCTCGCGCACGTATGTCACCGGGGCAGTGTCAGGAGGTACGTCGGAGCCCCCAATGGGAGGGCCCCCGCAGGTCAGACCAATGTGTGGAACCAGATCCACACCCAAAGCACACTCTCCATCACCAGTCGCAGGGGAAGAGAGTTGTTAGAGTCGTTTGAAGCCATTGCTTGGAGCCGTTGTAGACATTTTGTTAATTTATCCTCCTCTTTTGTTACAACCAATATTTTGTTGAGTTAGGATACTTTTGACAGTGATATGATATATGGCACACAAACAATCGAGTGTGAGTGAAGTATATATAAGCGAGATTGTTTAACTGCTTTCACAACTATAAACACATGCTTCTCAATTTTGGAATAATTGAGTTCATGCTTCTTCAGTGCTACACTCATGAAGTCAATAGACGTCTATACATTTTGCTCATCGTCCTAAAGTAAGATAGTAGACACAGTATGTTTCATGGAATAACAGTAAATAATAAAATCCTTTTTGAAATCAAGGTGGACTAGAACGGGAGCCTAAGCAATAGCTTCTTTGATATTCTTGAAAGCTTGGTTTCTCACTTCATTCCATTTGAAAGCCTACTTTTCCTTCATCATTTCCACCATATGCTTAGTAATTTTTGAGAAATCTAGAATAAATTTTCTTAGAAAATCAACTTGACCAAAAAAATATTTGACTCTAGTTCGATTAGAAGGAAGACTTAATTGAAAGATAGCTTTAGCTCTTTGCATGTCTATTCTAATTCCTTCTTTGGATACTATATGGTTGAGTAACTTACCTTCTATAACTCCAAACACATACTTCCTAGGGTTTAGAGAAATACCATGTTCTTTGCATCTTTGAACCAAATGTTCCAAATCTCTTAGATGATTTTCCCTTCTTTTAAAAAATATAGTTAAATCATCAAGGCAGATGACTATGATTTTTTTTCTAAGATCTCCAAAGGATAAATTGATGGCCCTTTGGAAAGTTGCGCCAACATTAATGAGCCCAAAGGGCATTTGATTATACACAAAGGTTCCCCAAGGTGTGGTGAACATTGTTTTATGCTAGTCTTCTCCTGCCACACTAATCTAATTATACCTAGAGAAACCGTCTAACATGGACATCATCTTTGAGCCGACAATTGTCTAAAGAACATGATCCATATTTGAGAGTGGATAATTGTCCTTTAGGGATGCCTAATTAAGGTTTCTTAAATCTACACATATTCTAATCTCACCATTCTTCTTGCAGATAGGAACAATGTTGGCCACCTAGGTGGAATGATGAATTGGGTAAATGATTATGGCTTTGAGCATCTTGTCAATTTCCTTAAAAATTGCATTGGTGACCTTAGGGTTGTAGTTCCTTTTTTTTTTCCTAAAAGCAACTATTCCTTCCTTCAAAGGTATGTGATGCTAAAATTTTCTACCCATGAAGTTTTTAAGGTCATCATATCACGAGGCGAAGACTTCTTTGTATTTAATGAGTAAAGATATTAATTTTTCTCTTTCTTCGAGAGAACACTTCCCAATAAATACTAGCTTAGGAGAATTAAGATCTCTAATGTTCACTGCTTCAAATTCCCCTGAGTTAGTGATCAATTCACTCATTTTTCTTTTAATAAATCAATCATGTTGATCAAATAGGTCCTCCAAGGATACCAATCCATTGGGAATCTTATTACCTTTCAATTGGATGACCCCATATTTTAAATCACAGATGTCATCAGGACAAAATTCCTTACACTCATTGTTACTCCCTTCAAAGAATTTTTTAGCGAAAACCTCGTCATTTTCCAAAAAGGTCTGAATCTATTTATCATTTTCAACACTTGCCAATGGTCAACATTATCAAGGACACTAGGTCTATAAATTATTTCAACCTTGTAAGATTTATTCTTGAAATTTGGATGTGAAAGTAATAAGGAAGTAGAAACAACTAATGAATCAACCCTAAAATTTAGTTCCCTAAGAACTGCTTCTATTGAGAAGGCGTCAAAATACTCAATAGAATCTCACACTTTGTTCCTATAATGTCTCAACCTTTCACTTTTCACAGTAAAGACCTTACATACCTATTTAATAATCAACTTTTCATCTCCCAAGACACTAAGCATCTTAATGCTCGTACTGCTCACCTTAGATAGTCCCAATAATAGAGCATCATATTGTTGGTTCCCAAAATTGCAAATTGCAAACCCTAAGAGTATGTTAGGATCAATGGTCAAGTTTAACAATGTTTTGGCCAACAAATAGAGTCAACCAATATGGTTTAAAACTCCCTGCTCTTTAGGTTTTGCTAGACCAAGGAAGGTATACCTTTGACAATAAAGAAAATTTTGAATTTAGAGATTGTGTGTACTCTTGATCTTTGACAATCTATTCTCCACTAGCATGTAAATTTGAAATAGATACTAGACTAATAGCTACTCCTACTCCTAATGATTGAAATTAAAGTGTATTAATTAGGTTTTTATGAAGTATTGTTTTATAACTAAAGTGGATCAATGTTTTTTATTGGGAAATGGAGTCAAGATGTGTATGATATGTGTATCCTCCTCCTGGCTTAACTCAAACTGTTTGTCACTTTCAGAAGTTTATACCTTGTATAAATGTGCAAGATTGTCAGTTACCAAACTCTTCTTACAAATCCCAGTGATATCTCTCAGGTTACTATGATAATTTGAAAGTATTTTAATTCTTACTTGAAGGAAGCCAGTTAATATGATTTATTTAAAAGAATTATAATTCTTGGCAGAAACAAATTAAAAGGAATCACTTAAAAATAATTTAATTCTTTTCTTGCATAAACCAATCAACATGAATCACACAAAGGCAAAAAATGTGTCTTGACAAATTAGACGTATGTTTGATACATTCAATTTGAATAATAAGGAAAGACCACTCTAGAGATAGCAAAATAACATCTATGAATGAATATCAACAAACAATTGAACACCAGAATTTCGGCCACCACGTTAAATTTTCTTCTCCATTGATTACTTCAAGAGATTTTATAATATATCAAAAGTCTTTTTCATTTCTTCATAATGATATTTTGTTAATTCCCCTATTTTATTCACTGATGCAACTCATCCCCTATCTAATATCTAATTGATGTTTTTTTCTTTTGATTTTATTTTACATATATGCATTGCATTTTCAAAAATTATGACCCTTCCCATATCCGTGCAATGTAATTTTTCATCATCTTGATTATCTTCAATAAAAAATAAAATATTTAATTTCACTTCTTTGTCCTTTCCATTGAGTGAAAAATAAAGTATTTTGCAATACTTTAATTTTAATTCTTTTATGGACAATTTCTCGTTTATATTTACTTTTGGTATAAATTCTTCACTTTTAATTGTGTACACTTTCACATAAAAATATTCATTGGGTAAAATAATTACCCACTCCTAACTCCCTTGGTGAAAATGCACTTAAACGTTAATGAAATCTATACTTTCCACAGCAATATTACCTTCAAAATATTCACCATAATCACAAATTCATTTAACCATTTTTTTCATTCTTGCTGGGGAAGTGCCTTCGCTATATCGAGGAGACCACAGCTTTACTCTTACCGATATTCATCTCTCCCCTGGATAAACTTCCAATTGTACGCTTTGTGTTTCAAAACATCAAAGAGACCTTAGAATTACTCCCTCCGATATTTGTTTCTTTCTCCGATAAAATTTTGCTTTGCAGCACTACACTGGTTCTAGGGTTTCTTGCTTTCCTTTTTACGAGGATGTGGGTCACCTGCTCTTTCCTAGTATGGAATCAAAACTTATCATCGCCTTCCCAGTAACCTCTGCTCAAGCGACCACACACATTGTTTTTAATGAAAGTATGACTGCTCTAAGTGTTCATGTAGCTACAATATTAGAGTATATTGATTCAGGCAGTGTCTCACCAGTTTAGCAATATCCACAAGTTTATCCCTGTATTTGTTTGTAGTATGTTCAACACTTTTTAAATAACTTCTTGGTCTTTTAGAAAACACCTTTCCTTTCCTAACAGATGATTTCAGACCATTTATGATTTATAAGTTTCATTAACCTCTGAAGATACTCATCTTGCTTTTGTTGATCTAGTTCAGCTTGAATCATTTGCCCTTTCGAGAGCTCGTGAATGATCAATTTGTAATCCATTTTTGAATGCCCGATTTAGCAGTAGATGATGCAATATTTTCCTTTGTAATTCACAAATAATTAAATCCAAAAAGTAATTGCATACTGTATATCTGGGAAAGCAAATCCATTTTGTATGAGTCTTGCAATGTCGGTATTTCAGTTGACATATTTCTTTACAGAATCATGCATAATTATTCGCATGCCCTAAATCGCGGTACTTGGTCTTTGCCCCTTCTTATTGCATTTGTATTAAATCATTTTCAATGAACTATTTTTTGTGCATATATTATGATCATCGGAGCCTATAAGACCACCTGCTTTGAGGATTTTTGTCGAGCAATTCACATATCCTGCATTTCCATCGCGAAGTGTAATAACTCCATGAGACCACATCTTGGTTGAGGCATTTTTGAAGCACTCCCACACATTGTTTATGCCTCCACATTTGTGTGCATTTCTACCAGAGCATTTGCAACTATAACGTCTGTAGTTGCGGTATCTCTTTTAATGTAATTTGTTTAAACATATTGAGTGCCTCGTCCATGTCATAAGGGTTTTGTGTATCATAAGTTCTAACCATAATATTTGACAAAAATCCTTTTCCATTAGGTGTTAATGTATGTGCACACACTATTTTGCATTCGTGGAGTTATCCACAGAGATCAAGCTCAAAGTCACAAATATCACGAATCCCTGAATTAAGAGTCATTTCACCTATTGTTTTAATATTACTCTTGTAAAATAGAGAAGCACACCCACGGTTCAGCTGCACCATGCACATCTCCAGTGTAAATACATGCTTAAAGTCTTCATTAGATGAGGCATTCTTCTGCATTTGAACAAACAGGTATTTGCATTTAACGCTGTATTTTGTAACTTTGCAGTAAGGATCTTTCATGTGGGTGCTATTCATCTTCAATTTTCTTGAAAATGATGTTGTAATATCCCTGAGATATGGAAGTGTCATATTTTAAAAGGGAAAGATGACGAAGAATAGGGCTCTTCTATTCTTCTTTATCAATTTTGCCATCGTGCTTTGTATCTGCCTTCTCAATCATGTACATTCCAAACAGGTCACATAGCTCATACCAACGAGGATGTTAAGGATAATGACTGTTTCTTACAGCGTTAATGTCAGGTCCTTAATCATGCAAGATTCGATGTTGGTTTTCAATCAATGCCCTTAATGGGGACACTAAAAGCACAATTCAATTCCATGCAATAACAGGAATTTGGGAGCATAATGACTTCCCACCTCCTGTTGGCATGAAGCAAAAGCAATCTTTTCCTGATAAAATAGTTTCAATGATCTCCAGTTGTAGTCCTCTAAAATTGGAATGTCCAAAATGTCGCTGCAAAAGCTTAAACAACCATTCTCGTTCATTGCTATTATCAACCTTGTTATATTCTCTACTTGATAAAGACCTGGTTTTTGAAGGTGGCAACCGTGCTTTTTTCATTGTGGATATTTAATATGCTCGCACCAATAGTGAAAAACTTCCTTTTTACCCAGTAATAACCATAGCCTTCAAATTGTTACTCTCGGATAAATCCTTTTATACACCGCTTCCTCCAATTGCTTATCCTGAGCAACCTTAAGAAGTTGTTTGAATTTTGCTTTTGAAATTGTTTCATTGATAACTTCCATGGTTGCAAATGCCTTGACTGAGATGGTAGTATGATGTATCATGAAGAATACTAGACCATGTTTTTCTTGCATGTTTTAAAGTAGCATGTCCCAAAACTCCTTGGAATTGTATGTATGCATTTTATAATAGATGACCGGGTTTGAGAAAGATTGCAATGATAATGTAGTGATAATAAGGTCTGACCGACATTAATCGCTTCAAATTGTTGATGTCATCCAATTCAATCTCTCTATAAAAATGCTTCTTAAAGGTTTCTTCTCCAAAAATCATTCTGAGTACAACACCAAGTAATTTGAATTTCATGACAGCTTATATCTAGCAATTATTTATTCAAATTTTGAAATACATCCTAAACTAAAGTGGGTAGTCATCAGAACTTGATTTCTAACATTTTGCACTGTGACCAAAACAAGCCAGATAGTCTCCAGAATCGCCTTGGAAAACTGATCAAAAAGCCATCCAGAACCCACCAACTTGTCACTTTGAAAAATTATCAGATCTCTTCCTGGGAAGCTACTACTTGGGGGATTAGTTCATTTAAGTCCAATGAACATGTGTGCAAAAGGGATTCTCACCAATCTATCTCCTTCACAAAATATTAAAGGTCAAAATTGACCCCTCTGAAACTTTTTGGAAATGCAAACATCAAAACTGTGAAAACTCCATTTTCTTTTGACTTTGAAAAAATATCAAATAAAATGCTAGAGTTTTGAAAATGGACATGAAAGTAGATTAACATGGGGAAAATCTGAAACACCAATTGGTTTGTTATGAAAATCATCCAGCTCACAAATATTGTCCTCCAAAGTTGACCTCCCTAGCAAATTTAATAATGTATAGATAGCAAACTCTTCTAGAACTCTCCAACTTGATGCTTCAAAACTCTATCAAATCTGATCATAGGAGGCTGAAATTGAACATACATACTAACATATGGTAGATGGACATGGTTACAATGTGATTTGGCTTGAAACTAAATAGGTTTTAAGTTATGAATTTTTAAAGTAGGCTACTAGGTTATATTTCATCAATGCATTTTTGAGTGTTGTAATCAATTTTTTCATCATTGGAACTCCAAATTTTGAAAATTTCAATACATACTCTACCATATAATTGTTAGTGTTTGTAAATTATCATTTATAATAAAAAGGAAACTTTTCACCTAAAGGAGAAATAAGCACCACACCTGCTCCTAGTCCAAAATTGGAACAACTTCCATCGAATTCCATCGTCCAAAGTTTTGACATTGAGCCCATCCCAACAATGTTGGCTTCTTTATCTTCATTAGAGAAAAGCATGTAATTCCTAAATTCTGATTCTTCAAACAAGATTTGTGCCTTGGGGTCCTCTGATTTTAATACTGTGACTCTAGCCTTAGGTTCAAGTTGTAAGAGTACTTTCTTACTTCCAATAGGTATGGTAGCATAGGACCAAACCAACTAGATTTCACCTCCCAAATCTTTACAAAAACTTCTACTCAGTAGCATACCATAACTAACGAGAATATCAGGCACCAGAATTGTAAGTTTGACTCTTTTATTCGGGTGAGCTACTAGAGTTTCCAATCAGGAGAACCTATTTAGATTCCATTGAATAAAATTTTCCGAATGTCATAGTCAAACTTAGACTAATGGCTCAAGTAGTTTGTGAAGGAATGAAGTTATCTGAGGCACCTGAATCAATGATACAATTATTTAACCTGAACCTGTTCACAAACAATGAAATGCAGAAAGGATTTGGCTTGAACTCTATGAGGCATGATGAGGATGTTCTACTAATAGATGTTGCATTAGCAGTCAATTCTTGTGACCTAATAATTTTTTCATCTAAGCCGACATGGGACCCAAAATGGCCTGGTCTAACATATTCAATCAGTCTATCCAACTCTTTAGGATTGATTTGTAGATATTATGCTTGTGAGATTTGTACTTTAGAATTTTTATAGAATTCAACAATATCAAAAGAGCCAGTAGATTTTTCAGTAGATAGAACATTTGAGTTGGGAGAATCTTTTGTTTTTGTGTGTGATAGATTCTCACCTTTAGAAGTGGCACTAGCTCTAGTAAGTAAAACCTTTAGAGAATTTTGAGTACCTTTTTTATTAGTAATTTGTTGACCTCATGTGATAATAACACAAGTAGGCTCCTCCAAAGTGATGTAGATGTCTCATCCTCTATCATCATCAAGTTCATACTCGAGGTACCCATTCGTAGAGTCACCATATTGATTAGAAGAATTACCTTCTTAAGTAACATCCTCAATGACTACATAAATCTGTTCATCTGAGGGAATTCTGACCCATCATGATTAGATGTAATGTGAAAAACACACATATTCTTCTTGTTATCTCTATGAGGAGATTCTATTTCCAACCTTTGTTTAGTTGGAGGAAGAGGAAGAGTCTTATTACCAAGCTAGAAATTTATCTTCCTTGAGATATCTTGATAAGGTTGAGTAGTTTTAGGCAACTTTATTTTGAGGGCGATAATATCATTAGCCAACCTCTAGATCATAGGGTTTGATGAAGTTGTTGTCTATAAATTATTCAATTGCATCTCTCTTTTCCACTTCCCAAATGTAATAAAACCGTCTTCTAGTTCTATGGCAAGTGTTTGTGTAGCCTCTAAAGTGTTCTCAAGTCCCTTTTTTAGGAGTAATCCAATATCTAGGTGTTGTGCATTTATAAAGAAGCATTTATGCATCTCTTGAAATGGTATTTTTGCAGTATCAATCTGATTTACCAGCCTATTACACTTAGCTACAAATTCTCTCATAGGCCCTCTCACTTCCTTCTTCAACTATGTAACCTTTGTTATCAAGGAAAGATCATCATCAACACTTCTAAATCTACTTTCAAATTTACTCCTAATAGTGGCCCAATTATTAATTGAACCACACGATAATTTAGTAGAATCATTAAACTATAGCATCTGCTAAAGATTCTACAAATAGCCTGACTGCTACATCTTCTTCTTGTACTTCAAGTACATCGTAGGAAGCAAACAAAGTATCAACATGATCTTCTGGTGAAATATTCCCATCACCTCAGAACCTAGGTGATTTTTAATGGGAGCCTTTGTGTAGGTCATGTAGATTATTCCCTAAACTCAAAGGACCAATAGCATCTCCCCAAGGAAGAGGTGTTTGATTCACCATGTTGTGGGGAAATTTTACAACTACCAGAAGGACAGTTTCATGTAATAGTAGGGCTTGACAAGGAGAAAATTCTGGGGGTGTTCTAGTCAAAGAAACATGTCTACTTCTAGCTTGAACTCTTTACCCAAAAGGGATAATATAAGAAAAGTTACTCCTTTGCAAAGATTTGAAGACTAGATAAAAAATACACCTACTTCTTTCTCCCCTAGTAAACCTTTGAGAATCTAGGATGGCTTAAAATTTGCAATAGATATAGCCTAGATAAGGCAACCCAATAACAATATTAGTTCAAGTTTCCCCAACAAAGTCACCAAAAATATGTTGGCTAATAGATTGGGCACCTTGAGATAATGTTGACTCCTTTCCCAAAAGTTGCCACTATCCCAACGGATCTGGATAACTACTCCCTTTGAGAAAGAAATCACCCTTTGAATTGAAGAGGTATAGCTCCCTTATATGGTATTCAAAGAATTAAAATAAACTTAAAATGAAATATATTGAATGCTTTTAACCCGATAAGATTAAAAGTTAAACCCAATATAAGAAAGATTTTTGATATCAAATACAATTGAAAGACGATATAAATACTGGCACAAAGATCATCTTGCATAAGATGATCTAATAATGAAATACTAATCCAATATTATCTGAAAATTGAAACCTATTATGGAGATAAATGCATATACTTTCACATAGGAATAAGCATAAACATGAAGGAAAAGCTTAAACACACAGATTTGAGTTCCGCAAACTATCTCCACAAACCAAATGCACACATACAACTAGTGATTTCAATTTACAGTAAACACAAAATTGTATTCAAAGAATATAATATTAAGTTTTTTGAAAAATTGTCTAGAGAGAGTTTATGTTCCAAATACAAACATATATATAAGCAGGTGAGTAACCGCTTCTTTTCCAATAACTAACCAAAAATGTAAATCCTTTTCAAAATATGATAAAGAAACTAAAAAATTTAGGATGGCAGTTCTTCACTACCAGATTTTGTGGACGAGCTGTCTTTTTCAAAAGGCTTGAAAATCCTTTGCGACATGTGGTAGCTCCTTATGTTGGAAAATGGTAGTGTTTCCCATATGTAACCTCCATGCTAATTGACTATCACGGATGCCTTTAGTTCTCTTTAATCATATGTCTTCATGAGTCTTGTTGTTTGGGATAAGATGAGGTCTAATTCACTGAACTTCCTTAAGTGTTTAGCATTGAAATAATGGGATTTTAATATCCCATCAATCATCTTTTGAAAATATTCTCCTAAAGCTTTAGCATCCCCATTGCTCCCATCTCCTTCCTGATTAGGCTATAATTCAAGTGCGAAAGTATTCTAATGGACTTCTTCCAAGATTTTTTTACTTTTAGTTAGTATTTCTTGGAGTTTTTGTAAATCTTTCCTTGTGACTTGTAACTTCTATTCAACACTTTTGTTCCATACCATGCAATGGGTTTCAGTAGCAGTTGGTATAATTTTCTTCGCAGCTAGCTTCTCCAACCCAAAAATTAACATTGCTTTAATTTCACATGAATATTGGCTCCATAATGTTTCTTCCTTCTTAGCAGTGACAATATCCTTTTCAACTTCATTCCTTAGAATGTTTGTCCTCTAAAGAATCTTTAAAGATTCAAAGATAACCTGTTTTCCTTTCTCCACTATGCTACTCCTCCATTCTTCAATAGCATTTCTGAACACTTTTCAACTCTTCATTTTACTCACTGCTTCTTTTCCAATCATTTGCATGGGATCAAAGGATGAATTGGCTTGAGAAATAGGTTGAGGAGAGAGATCAAAGATTTATTTTAGGCATTTAGTTAAAATCTTAACCTGTTTCTTCAATTCATCTTTACTCTTTTTATCTTTCTTAGATTGCTCCACCAACCTAGTTGGTGATACTTTGAAGTTACGCACATCCCCATCTCTTGTAGAGGGTCCCAAATTTATTCTAGTGATATTAAAATCGCTTGTTGTTATGTGGGTGACTTCTTTCTATGCAGTAGTGCAAGCAACTTCTATACACAGATTTCTCGAGCCATCATAATCTATTAGCCTAGCGGTAATCTTCAACATTTTGGGATTGGGAGTCCTTTGAAGTAGTTGAACTACCATGTCTTTTTTGGGAAGATCTAACTACAAGTTTCCTTCCTTTTCTTTGATAATGTATCTTCCAGCCAAAAGGGAGTAGTAGGAACAATGGTCGCTCTGGAACTAGAAGAATCAAATAATGTTCCCTTTGTGGAGGAGTGTTTGTTTGTGTATCATGTGATGAAGGTGGGGATGACCTTAGTTTTGAAGGCTCGTTTACTTCCTTGATAGGTGATGACTCATGGGATGAGGAAGAAGTATTGATTTCGATGATTCGTAAATCCCCTTCTCCTCCTTCAACCTCTTTATCCTTATCCAGGTTAGGTAGATCAAGGGTTTCTTCTCCACAAGTCTATTGAAACATATTCCTATCAGGAGGCCCTTCATCACCATCACCTTGAGCTCTTGACAAAATTTGATGTAAGGCTAACCCTAAAGTCCCTACAATCACAAAGGTTTGATTATTGGCTCCCGCAGGTTGAGTATTCTACAACTTGGTTAGAGGTCAAGATTGTTCTATTTTATGTTTAGTGACCCATTCTTGGGTCCTCTCCAAAACATCTACAATTCTTTCTTCAATTATTTCAGTTTCCTTATTACTCTAATCCATAGTAGCAATGGGTCGATGAGATATTAACTTTATAAAGATTGGATCTACTAAATCATCCCATCATCCTCAATCCCCTGTACATCCTAATATAGACCATAAGTGATTATTTAAATTCCCAACAACAACCTCATCTAGCTTATCTTCCTTCAAATTCATCAAAACAGTCAACCCAATAATCTTCTAAGTTAGGTAAGTGGAAGAAATCAGGTCCTAGTTTCAATTTTTTTTCACAATTTTTAATATCAAAAGGAAAGTGCTCATTGTAAGATGCAAATTATATCTAAACATTTCCTTTTCAATGTTCAAAGCATCTAACATGGAATTACAAGTGAAAGGACCAAACCTATAGGAAACTGAATAGTTACCCTTTTGCACTCTTGACATCTCTTATTCACATCAGCAAGCTTATTACAAACCTCAAACATTACAAACTTATCCTCTGGGTACCTGGGGAGCTTTAGAGGGAAAACCCTAAAATCACCAATTCATACATAAGAAAACCTTTGAAACTGAATAAAATGACTCTCATAAAATTTGAAAAACTACATGGCTTCTAGAGTGAGTCTCATTTAAATTTTCCCCTGCAACTCCTAAGTTATCCTCATGGTGAAGCTATTGGATATCCTTTTGTGATGAGGAAAAATTTTACTTAACTGCAATTTATCATAATAATTTGAAATTGGTACCTGATCATGGGGAAGATCACTTGACCTTAAACCTAGCCATGGTCTGGTGCTTGCAATGGCATAAATTAAATATGAAGACATGTGAAAGGCCATGTTAATTCTAAAGAAAACCAACAAGCTATGTAATCTATCACTAATGAGTTGTGCCCAGTCTAAAAATTGGCTTCATTTGAGCACAATTTGGATGAAAAAGTACATCCAATCTTGGAACCCATGAGCATCTTTGTTTCCCTTGATTTTGTGTAATAGGATAACTATATCAAATATCTCATCAACAAAGTGGTTCCTATGCAAATTTCATGACAATTGAGATTTGCCTCTCCTAGGCCTTGCCAACCAATTCTTCAATATCTCATTACAGTAGAAGCTCTTTTTAGTTGAGAACTCAATCTGTGAGTTGGTGAAATCTAGGGCTAAGAAGTTTTCTCTTTCAGGGATTCTCAAATAGGATGCAAAGGTAGTTCTTTGAATTTTAACCACCAACCTATTATCCTCAGTTCTAATTTCCTGGGCCTGAGAATCGTAATGCCTGATACATTCTAGGACCAATTATAAACACTAGATTGCTATAGGAAATGTCGTTGCCTCAATTAACCCACTATTGACCACTTGTTATATGATGGGTGGTGGACTAGGTATACTAAATTTTTCCCTAAATTCATTCATTTTCACCTGCCCTAGATTAGTATCCCCTATCTCAAGCATGTCACAAGTTAACCTTAAAATATACTTATAACCCTGACACTTGTATCTTGCCATGACTGAAATCCTAGGGTTTCAGTGGAATTGCACCGAGAAAGTTTGTAATGCAGAGAAATTTGAGTTTAAATTGCAACTCGAAATGAGCAAACAAGAGAATAAATACCTCAAAATAACTCTAATTCCAAGGAACAAATTTTTGCATTAGTATGATTTTCCCTGGTCATGCCTTCCAGTGTTGATGTTGCAGCTAAAGAATGTTTGTTACTTGCATAAATTTCCTTTTAATTCTCCACGAAAAATGTGGAAGTAGATACGAAATAAATGATACCCCCTTGTCATATCGACACGTGTAAGCTTTCACATCACCACTTCATTGCAACCGCTTTTCAAAATTTTGAAAAGGAATGGATAAGGGTGGAACAATAAATAGTTTTATAGGTTCATAGCTAATTTTGTTTATTGGGATATGTATTTGACAAAATAATATGACTAAAAGATGAACATTAAACATTTAATATTATTTTTTATTTTAGATTATGAAATGTTAATAAACATGAAGTATTGATTATGTGGAAAGGTATTGAAATAAGGGTTGTTTTAATTATAAAATAGTTTAGTAATTAGATTAATAAGTTAAGTAACTCAAGTAATTGTTCTTGTTATGCCTTGCATAACCTCCCCATCTTTTGACCTGGTCAAAAGGGGTCCCCCTTTTTGTGTTTTTGTCCTTAGTTGATTTTCGAACAAAGTGTGGAGTATTTCTTGTCAAAACACTTTCGTTTCTTTTGTTTTATTGTTCTGTCGGAACCGGAGCCAAATCGGGTTTTGGAACTCTTTTCATCTATTTCATTTTGATCCCGGTCCCGATGATGTTTTAAGTCTTTTTTAGGTTTTATCTTTATCGAAGTCGGAGCCAGAGCCAGAGTAGAATTTAGGCCGGAACTTAAGTCAAGTTTCAAAATCAATTCGCTTCCGCTTTCGTTTTTATTTTGTGTGTTTGACTTAAGTTTTTATAATCTTTTTTCTTATTTTGGTCTTTATGTTTTATTTTGACTTTTTGGTTTTGCTTTCTTTATTGTTGGCGGAACGGGAACAGAAATAGGAACCAAATGTGAAACTTAAACAAAATTTCAAAATGATTCCATTCCCTTCCCGACTCTGGTCCCACTGTTTTTGGTCATGGACTTTACTGAAGTCGCACAGCAGTGATGTGCCAGTTCCTCTGTAGTTCCAACTTCACTCTACCTCATTAATGGCATTAATTACAGGGGCTCTGCACGTACGAAACTATGATTTTTTACCTTAATTAGGGATTAACTCAAAGTTATCCTCATTGTTAAAAGATCAAGACTGAACTAGAGCTGCACTGGATTGTTTTCGCGTGTGATTCGATTGGAAGAAGGATAAATGTGCATGAGATGGCTTCAGGGGAATAATCTATTTATTTGTTGTTGAGGTAGGGTTTCTTATTCTTTTCTTTTGTTCTTTTGTGTATTGTTTCATTCATGTTGTTTGCGTGAGCTCGTGACAGATTGACCTTCGTTTGAGTTCCTGTGGTTTGTGTTGTTTATTTTCTTTTTTTTTTAAGTTTGTTTGTTTTGTTATTGGTTTTGTTTAGTGAGTTAGTTTTTTAGTTTATTCATTTTTTCTCATAGTCATTTTCACATTTAAACGTTACCATACTATGATGCCCTAGGTTTTAAATGGTGCAGATTAGTTGCAATAGTTTTTTTTAAATGACTTGGTAGATTACGTTTTAGCTTAAGATTTATATTATGCATTGTTGGGCTAATTAGAATTAGATTTTTAATTCAGGCCCTAGGTTGTTTACAGTCGAGGTTTTGAAAATAGGGTTTTGGCATGTTTTTCTTTTTTGAAAATGATGCCCTAATTAGTTTTGTTGTCTTTTGGTCATATGGGTAGCTCTTTTTAAGTTTATGTTTAGAGCCCTTTTTGGTTTTTAGGCGACCGAGTTCTTAAAATTATGGTATTATCAATTATCCTGTCGAACGCTTTTATGACGTCATGATTACCTTGAGCGGAAGCGGGATCGGAATTAGTTTAGACTTTGAACCATGTTTGTGCAATAGATATCGATTTCATTTCCATCCCATTTCCAGCTCAGCTCTCAGTAGGAAAGAACTTTCAGAATAATGTTAACCTAGGTGGAAGCGGAACCGGAACAAAATCCACATTTGGAAAATCTTCATAGAACATAATCGGGTTTCGTTCTGATTCCGGTTACCATTCCAACTTCGACTCTGGTCCCACCTTGTTATTGTTGCAATTTCAATAACTATTTTGACTCTAACCTCGATAGTGTTTTAAAAGAGACTGTTTAAGAGTGTTTTCTGCCTGGTTCCGCCTCCGGTATATATGTGAAGGGTAAGATTTGAAATCATATTGTGTTGTATCTATCCAAGAATATAATTTAAGGTTTTGATTACAAGTAGCTAAAGGATGTCAGGAATATCAAGAGAGGCTTCTCAGAGGAATCATCCTGCAGAAACTTCAAAGGCATCAGCTAAGACCAAGAAGATCAAACCGGAGTAGCTGCCTTATACTCTGAGGTATAAACATAAGGGTCCTGTGGTCACAACTAGTAAAGTGGAATCTGAATGGGCTGATATTACTGATACCAGCTTGGGTCCATTTAATTATGAGGATCTATATTCAGAGACTTTTGCAGAGGAGGTCACAGGAAGAACACAAAGAATAGTAGAGTCTGGTCTGGCACACATTGTTGTGTTTCCACTTTGTATCCAATGCCCAGAGTTGATTATGACAGTAGTTGGAGCTTATAATCCTATCACTAGACAGTGTGTGGATTCTCAGGATAATGTCATCATAGACCTGACACCACAAATGTTCAAATACATGTTTAATGTTCCCAACCCAAAGAATCTGGGACACTAGAAGGAGGAAAAAGCCTTGGAGATATACAACAACAATAAGGAAAAAAACAAGGCCCATTTAAACGAGAAATGGCTGAGGACAGAAAAGAAATCTTTAACTAAGCTTGCAGATCAGCCAAAGAGGGCAGATTTCTACAAGGAGGTAGCCGATATAATAATGATGCTATCAAGGTTCTTTGGAAAGCGGGATTCTTTCCATTTCAAGGAATGGATGTTTCCTTTTGTTCAAAAGATCTTGGAAGGGAGACAACAGTTTGACTAGCCAATGATTGTATCTGACAACATCCACAATGAATTGGTCAACATAAGAGAAACTAAGAGTTTCTTTATGACTTCCTATGTGGTTTATGCAGCAACTAGAGGAGGAATCTTCCCAGGATTGAACAAAGTAGGTATTTTAGGGGAAGCTGATGGCCAAAAGAAGGTATGGGATCATTATGATCAACTATCTCTACATGTCTCAGAGTCACACTTCAGAAGAGTTAATGATGCATTCTTATATGTAATCATTAATCGGCTTACAGGAGATGCAGGGTACAGGTTGAGTCAAGAGGCTATGGCCTTTATTACAGAATGGGGATGTTGGTATATCCAATACCCCAGATTCACTTACTTCAAGTTGGCAAGATTTTAAGGTCATCCCCACCTGCTACCAAGATGTTGCAGCAATAGAATGATTCTAATGGAGTTTTTCTACCAAGCTCTAGGGGTTAATGCTCGGTTGGCATTGAAAAATAAGCCAGGTTTCCATAAGTTCCCAATGCAATTGGGTGAATATAGTTGCCCACACCTTGTGGGAGCAAAAGTGGTTTGCAGTGAGCTAGTGCACTTAAATTTGGGCTAATACACTGCCTGAAAATATTTTGATCCAAAAAAGAAAATGAATACATTATAGGCTTCAGTCTTTGACAAACATTTCAACTTGCTGGAAGACTTCTGGAGTGATCTCCAGGATGAGTATGACTTAAGAAAGAGAAACTATGAGAGATTACCTCTTCCTCTTATGATAGAAATTGGAGCTACAACAAATATTCCTAATACACTATCTGATGATGGTGTAGTATTAGATCCATCCTATGAATCACAAAGCATAGGAACAAAAGGTTTAGATCCAGTAGACTTCAAACATATAGCAAGGCATGTGTTGGATAGGAGTATCCAGTGGGTTGTTCTTAGAGCCAAGGCTCCTAGAGGTGCAACTCCCAAGAAGGGAAAAGGATATAAAAGAACCAAGAGGAAGATGCCTCCAAAGGAACCATTAGAATTCTTCCCTCCGGACATAGAAGAAATTGAACTTGAGGCTTCAACTCAAGATGTACTTGAAACATTGGAGGCGGATGTTCCAATGGGATTGGTGGCTCCAGAATCATTTGCTGGAGAGTCATCTGCCCAAGTCCCACATACAGAGCAACACGATGAAGAGGTTCTCTTCATGATATAGCTAAGACCTTGAAGGGAAAGGAGGTAGAGACCTTGAAAGGAAAGGAGGCAGAAGTAGAGATCCATGACATTGCAACCGATTCTGATGAAACCCTGTCAGAAAAAGATATGCAAGAGGAGATTCCTTTGGAGACTGAGTATGCATTGACCGAAGAGGATCAGTGGGCACTATTTGAGGAGGCCAAGAAAGCTTCAGATGCCAAAGCACTTGCAGAGGCAGTTGAGAAGCAAAAGGCAGAAGATGCTAAAGAACAAGTGGATGCCTTACTATTACAACAACAAGAGGAAGCTAAGAGGAAAGTTGATGAACTATTGAGACAACAGCAGCAAAAGGAGCAGGAGCTCAAAGCTAAAGAGGAGAATGATAAATTAGAGATGGTACAAAAGATCCATGAATTAGAGGAAGAGAAGGCTAGGAAAAGAAGAGAGAAAGAAGCTCTTGAAGCCAAATTTAAGATAATTGAAGAGGCTTATAAGAAGAAGGAGGAAGCAGAACGAGTGTAAAAATAAAGAAATGTTGAAGAGTTGGCAAAACAACTACAGAAGGAAAAGGAAGTTTCAGAAAAACTCAAAGCATTGGAAGAAGAAAGAAACAGGTTATTGGAAGAGAAAAGGTTAGAAGAGGAGCAATTGAAGAAGGAACAAGAGAATAAAAGAGTGCAAGAAAGGGTGGAGAAAGAACAATAGGATGTGCAAAAGGTTGATGTTCAACCTAATGTCAATGTGTTACAGCCTTTACCCACTACCACTGTTGCTTCCTCTTCTACTATGATGGTGATGCGGAGGAATAAAAACACAACACATAAGATTCTAGATATCTTGCAGCGTCGACACCTTCTCACTTTACTCACCAACAAAGCATCTACATCACTACTGATCACTCTTGATCACTCCTGATCAAGACAACTCCTGTTATCTTCGCAGTCTTCCTTCATTCTGCATATCATAGCTATCCTTCCTCTATAGTCGCTCCATATCATCTAATCCCTTACACCTTGCGGGTTTGCATGGCATGGGATGGCTCAACTATAATGGTCGAGCGATGTACCATGATATAATGGCTTCTCTGCAAACCGAACCAAATACTCATCGCTCCACCAACATCTCTCCCTTGGTCTCCAAGGCGACTGTCGAGCAACGGTTTTCAGGACTATCAACAATGGTGATTTTAAAACAGTCCACAAATATCGAATTCCTCAAAACTAATCTGCATTCACAATTGCAAAACAATAAACCAGAAACAAATAGAGACATGACGGGAATGTAAACATTCATACACTAAGCATTCCAAATATTAATATTGCAAAAACATTCATACACTAAATGGCCAGAGAGCCCGATTTCTTCTCCCTCTTGTTACTCTCCTTACTGTTTCCCGTAGTTGTACTCCCTATTTCCTCTCTCTCTGTATTCGGTTACATGTCATCTCTTTATAGAGATTCTAAGGTAGTTAAACAAACTGTTCACTATCCCCGTATTCGGTTACAACTGTCATTTAATCCTTTTTATGAATATATCATTTGCAATTTTAAACACTTAACCATTTCTTAACATGGTTCCACGAAATTCTAAATGACTAAAACATTACAATATAATGAAGCTTCTCATAAATTTCAAGAGTCGAGGTGTCCCTGCACCAGATGGCTACTACTCCAAGTGTTCCCACTTGGTTGAAGCTTGATTTGCAAAAGAGACCAATGACACCTTCACAACCTCTCAACTAGGATGATATAATGAAGGAGATTGAGAAAGAAAGACCCAAGAAGAAGGCCAAAATCCTACATTCCACTAGACTCACAGAAGGAGGAGAAATTGTTGTTGAATGTGCTATACCAGTAGTGGATAAGGATGTAGGGGATATGTAGCTAACTGATTAACAGTTAGGCACAGTCAATTTAGGGAGACCCACAAGAAATCAAATAGATGAACCTAATTGATGTGGTAGCAGCATCCACCAAATCAAGAATTCTAAAGGATAAACAAAAGAAAGATGAGCTTAAGGCTCAATTGGATCAGTTATACGCATTCTTCAAAGATATCTTTGCTCCAAGGTCACAACAGGTTACTACCATAGAAACACCAGTTTTGTTGAGTAAAAGGGAGGTAGATGACTTGGTAGAAATAAAGAATAAGGCAGGAATGATGGACAGATGGGTTGATAAACTCAACCACGAAATAGGTGAGGTGTTGACTAATGGTTTTAAAGTTCATGAGGATGCCATGAAATTGATAGAAGAAATGAATGAGCATGCCAAGACACTGGAGGAGCAGGAAGAGGAGTACAGAGGGTATGTTCAAAAGATCAAAGAAATTAATAAGTTGCCAAAATCTACCCTTCTGGAGTAGTCCATATTGGAGGAAGACAATACAGATTTCTTGGAGACTTGGAAAAGGCTTCCAATATCATTTAGGTCTGATATTTTGTATAAACACAAAAAATGAAGTCCAGGATGCCAGCAAAGATCTAAATAAACAGTTGGATGAATTAGAAGCAGTGATAGCTATTTTGATAAATGTAGATATACCGGTAAAAGAGGGCTTACCTTTACGTCAAATAAAAGAGAAATGGAATGAAAGACTTAAGGAGGTCATGCAAAAGGGAGATGATGGGGAGAATTTGCTATTGGATCGACTAATGGATATTAAAGGAGAGATAAGAGTTGGTAGAAGGGAGTTAACAAAGCTAAGAGATATGAAAGAGTTTGGTGGTACTGAGTTGAAAAGAATCAAGTTCAAGGACAATTGGATCGATGGACCAGATTTGGATATACTTCAACAAGTCTTCTCCAGTTATGATGAGTACACCTCAGAACAAACTCTGCGTGCATGACTAGCAGTCTCATGGGTGCATGGCTTTACCTTCTCCTTTCTTTCTTCTTTCTCTCTAGTTTTCTGAATGATCAATGTAAGGAACTAGAGATCAACTGATCTAAGTTTCCAAGGAAGTTTAAGTTCCTAAAAAGGTGGATCTCAACTTAAGATAGGAAAAACCTCACATTTTGTACATCTATATATATCAGTAGGATACCATATTGTAAGGGTCAGCTAATAAATAATAGAATTGGTCACCTGATAGTCATAGATAGGAATTTTACAGCTTTATAGAGATACATTGTTACTTTTTATTACAATTGAATACAAATATAGGTTTTTATGCAATATTGTTTTGGAATTGAGTTTTATGAATGAGGTTGATGAATGATAATCTATCTGTGTACCAGTGGTTTGCTAAAGCATAAATGTTTCTTATTTGATGAAAATCAATAGAAGAATCCATATTTAAGGGTTATTTCATTAAATTGTCTATGAATTGAGTTATTGAATATTTGTTGATCTATGGTGTTAGCAGTGAATGAGAGTTGTTCTTTTATATTTAAAATAATATGATGTGTGATTGTGATGATTAAACTAAGCACCATGGATGCATGCAATAGTATGGGTTATTCTATAAGTTGCATTATGCTATGGTTTTTTTTCTTGATCTGCTAAAGGAACATTCGTTGTTGATAATATATGTCTGGATATGAGATGACTTTATTCATGTTTTACTGATGCATGCCCTGACCTATCTTTTTCCATTTATTTAAAACCCCTTTATTGATAAGCATAAGATCAATGAATCCATGTTGCTTACATTCCTTGTTACCAGCAAAGGCCCCTTGAATATTACAGTTGCATGGACCAATTGAGTGACATCAGACAGTTGAGAACCAACTACCAAGACCTTGGGAGTGAGGCCACTATGTGTGTCTTTCTCTTTTAGGAGAAATAGATTATTGTTTGTGTCATTTTCACCATCAACAGTTCTTAGTTGTTATTATGAGGAAATTGTATAGTCCCTATTGTTTTGGTTTTATTTTCAAGAAATATGAAGAGTTCGAAAAAAAAGCTAAAAAGGGAAAAAAGAAGAAGAGGGAATTATTGGTTATGCAGGAGTAAGGAGGAAACTAAAGAAGAGGGAATTATTGGTTATGCAGGAGTAAGGAGGAAACTGCTGGAAAGAATGGAGAAAATAGTTTCTTGGAAGAGGAAGGAGAGCTAGAGAAAAAAAGGCTGGAAAGAATGGAGAAAATAGTTTCTTGGAAGAGGAAGGAGAGCTAGAGAAAAAAAGGCTGAAAGAAGTTGCATAGAAGGGAGACTCAAATTGGAAGAAAAGAGGTAAGAAAATTTTGTTGTTTAAATGTTGATGATTTTCTCAGATTAATAATGGATTTCAAATATTTATTATGATACCAACATTTATTGGTCTGTGTGAGCCATTGTTTGCTCTGTGTGAGCCAAAAAAAAAAAAAAACTATTGCTCTATGTGAGCTTATGAATAAGCTCTGCAGCTCTGTGTGAGCTAGTGCTGACCTCGGGGGTGGTTGGGTGGAGAGCAGTAAGAAAGATTTTAAGTTTTTTAACAGCATTAAAAAAATATATAGATAATTACATACTGTTAATCTTTACTTTTGATTTACTGATGATTTGAGTTGCATGCAGAAATGAAGCCCTCTGCAATGGATGGCTACAGAAATTGGTGGTGAAATTGAGCATTAATGAATTAATACAATAGAATTTGGCGAACAGTATTAAGCAAGAAGGGAATCACAAATATATCTCAAACAAGTTATTACTTCCTATTCTCTCTTTGTAATAGTAAATCGTTTCTTGATCATTTAGGCGAGGTTTTAAAAGAAAACAGTAAAGTCATTTAATTTTAGCCGATACTTTAGATATTAGTTCTTCCTTTGAATGATGTGCAACAACGGCTTAGTATACAACAATAATTTCTTATACCGAATTAGTATTGCATTAGGGTTATTTCTTTTATATTTATTTATATTTATCTGTTGAGCACCCCAAAACGGGGTTTTTAAATACCACGACGCCTCTTCTTTTGAATCGCTGAAAGTGCAGAGATAATGATTAACTCTCGAGCCGCTGTGAGTTCGATGTATAGAGCATCAATTGGAAAGTTTTAATATATTGTCTTGGGATCTATTTGATACTATGAAGAATTAGCTAGTCATGAACATATTTTAATTAGAGTTGACTAACCACTGAAATGCATAGCGTTGCAAATCCCATTATTGTAAAGGTATGCAATGATCAGGAGATATTATAAGCACCAGTAGAGTCATGTTGGGACTGTAGTGGCGCCAATTGTGGCAGCCGCCACAGTCTGGCAATCTGTAAGGCAAAAAGTTTGTGAATTTTTTTTCAGAAACTCTCTATAATGAATTGAAATATGTATTATTTATTTTGTTGTCTTGTTTTTTTAAGCTGAAGCATTAAAGTGAATAGCTAATGTAAGTCGTTTTTCAATAAGCAAGAATCCCTCCTCAATACAAGTAAGCTAGTTTTAGTTTAGAAAGGATTTTGATATTCAACTGATTATATTCTATAAACATTGTGATTGAGTTTCTTGTGGTAATGAAGGTATTGAAGATTGATCTCAAGATAAGGAGTGGCAATTGATAAATACCGGAAGTTGTTGCTCTCAAGGTGGAGTTCCCAATATTTATTGAGAAACTTAGATTTAGATTTCAATTCATTGTAACAGAAAACATATCTAATTGTAACTTCAATTGTATTATAGAAAACCAAATTCCTCCTGCGACTGGGAAATTAGCTGTGCTACGGCCTTTCTTGTAGAAATAGCATAATAAGATATAATTATTAGTTAATCTATCTATTGGTTTGATCATGTTATTTATATATTAGTTGGAATGATAAATAGTTAGATTGATAATCTAACTTTTCTATTCAAAATAATAGTTAATGTTTATATATATATATAGTATTTGGCAAGTAGATCCATATAGAAAGATTATATCACTTGGTATTTTTCCTTAATTTCCTTAATATTTGATGTGACTATTTTATTATTCAATTAATTAATATTATTATTGTTATTCTTTATGAGTAGGTATTACAATTTCACACAACTATGTTAATCACCGTCGTGGTTCATTTACCATTTTGAATTACCTCCTGCCCTTTAATAAACACCAACAAGCTCATCATTCTCTAGGGGTGGTAAAAAGAGAAATTTTGCAAACATGACACAACACTGTCAGTGTTACCTTGACTCGAAAATAGACCAAGGCGGTGGTTACAAAAGTTCAAATAACTCTAGAAAAAACCACCACACATTATGAGATGACACATCACAAGAGGGAGAACCTCATGGTGGACAAAGATGTTAGAGAAACCTAGGCAAAGACCACCATAGTTACACTAACTGATCAAAATGTTGCCAAATTAACCTAGCCAAAAACTAGGTAGATAACCTCATTTTGGGGATTGACTAAAAATGAGGTAACATCATCCTTGGATAAGATCTTGTCTGATTGTTCAGGAGACCTCTATAACCTACTTTTTCTATTTCTGGAACTCTCATTATTTTATCCTATCACCTAATCCCTATTCCTTGAGGTAGTTGGGATCATTTGCTCCTTGTAGACTCTTCTTGTCCTGAGTCTTGAGGGTAGCGAATCTCCTTCTCTACATTTTTTCAACCCAACGTGAACACTAAAAAAATGAAAAATTAAAGATTTTCCCTTCTAGAATAAATAATTTGGGCCGCTACCCCAAACCCCATTCCATGTATTCAAAGTATAAATAATACGCCAACCTTCAGTTGACTTGCTTATGCATTATTTCTTATATTTAACTCATTAATTTCAAAATACATTTTCTATCTTCCTTAATTAGTTAAATTTCGCATTTTTTTCAATGTATCAGTGATGTTTTTGATAGGAAAAAATGAGTTTTATAGGGACCCAAAACCATAGAGTTTACAAGCCATAATAAAATAAACCATTGGAGTTCCCAGAGACAGGAAGGCCATGAAACAAAAAAAAGAAAAAAAGGACAATAGCCACCATCGAAAAACTAGCAAAAAGACAACAAAAAGCCAGCAACAAAAACACAACCAAAACTAACCAAGAGACTTTAAAGTCTCAACAACTTCAGCTTCCAGGTTGCACATTCCCTGAGTCACCTTATTCAGGTCTTGAGTTTCCAGAGGCAAATAATCCTCTTTTCTCTTTAGGTTAGCTCTAGTTCTCTTCGAAGGGCCAGAATCCACCTGCTTGCTTTTGTTCTTATCAACTTCTAGATCCACAATCAATGATCCCAGCTGGGTGTTTTTCATTTTCTCCACCCAAGTGCTCAGGATAGTGGCATTATTTTTGACAATTTTGTGGTTATGCTCAAGGATGGTTTTCATAGTTTCCCTGATCTTACCAATTTCCATTTCAAGGTACTTGACCTTGTTCTCATTGTCCTTCAAATTTTTCGCAAGTTCAACCGGGGTGATCTCACAAAGCTGGTTTACAATTTTTAGGAGATTTTGATTTTTGCTAAAATCACATATTTTTAGAAAATATAATTATTTAAGCCTTAAAAATTTCCATTTTAAATATTTCAATTGAAGAGGGTTTGATCAAACAACCTTAGATCAAACCCCCTTGGATAGAACCCCACTAGTTTTAAACAATACCTAAAACGGAGTCTCCTTTACACCTATAAAAATGCTAATAAAAAAATCACTTTTGATTTACCTTTTGGGGGATCAAATGAATTCATTTAAAATTTATTTGAAATGATCATGGTAGTCCTCAGAACGAGATATCCAACGTGTAGACATGAAAAATGTACAAATGTCGTTCAACACACTTGATCCTGTTTACTAACATTATTTCTTTATGAATCATACATTCTGTCTCTTAATCATTATTCATCTGATTAAGTCTATCACCTCCTTTGATTAAATTAATCAATTTAATTTAATTAACCTTACCTTTCTGTTTAATTAAATAATTCATTTTATTTGATTAAATCCCTAAAGTCTTCTTATTAAATTAAATAAATTAAACCTTATTTGATTTAATCTTACATTATCCCCTTTAGTTAAATAAATCAAAATCATTTATTTAATTAAACCCTTCCTCTCAATTTGATTTAAATCAATTCATAGACCTAAGTCTAAATTGTCACATCACCTAATTCTTCATTAAGTTAATCAAATCCTTGATTAAGTTAATCTCAATCCCTAAATTCCTCTAGAGAATGCAAGTTGCACAATAAATCAAATACTTTGATTTATTAATTCTTCTATTTTCCCTCACAAGGCATCAAAAAGGGAATATTCCCTCATTTGAATTCAAAAAGGCCAAGTGGACTTGGTCCTTCCAACAAGGAATTCAATGCCTCTTACATGTCCTTGGCCTTGAGCCAAGTGACATTAACTCCATTCATCTTTCCCTCTCACATGTCACATTCAAAATTCAAATTTGAATCCAATGGCATTTATCATGCACATTGACCAAAATGTGTTCATTCCTCCTCCAATCACATGTGGACAAGTGGCACAATGCCATTGGATTATCTTTTATCCCACATTGCATATTTTCCTTCAATCTTCCATTTTGGAAATCTATAAATGAGAGACTCTTCCTCTTATTCAATCATCCACAATTTGAGTAAACTTACTATACTCAAATCCATCATCATCCACAACTCATATGCAAAGTTACTCTCTTCAAGTGAGAACTAATTTTGCTTATTTCATCCATACACTCCTATCATTTTCCACATTTGCACCAAGGTTATGCTCAAATCTCTTTGGAGATTTGACCATTTCTTCATCAATCCATATTGCAATCATAGGAATTGGGAAAGGGCCAATTGCAACACATCATTGGCACCAATTCCCCCATAAGATCATCAACTTATTGGCTTAATTAGGATTTAGTTTAAGTTTTTTGCTTTATGTTCTTCATTTTCCTAATTTTAGTTTAAATAGGTGGATTTCATGGGGAATCCTTCAAATCTTTGCATGCATTTTGATCTAACACTAACAATGTTTGACGTCCTTGTGCTCTTGCAGGTTTAGGGGTTCACACAACAAATATAATTTAAATATGTTTTGGTTATATTATGTATGTATTTTTTTAGTTTTATTAAACATAGGTTTTTCACCGAAAATCAAACCCTTTGTTCTACACATGTGGGAAAAATAGCATATTATCATAATAAAATTTTAAAAAATATGTTCAGGCTGGGTATTGATGTCTTTGACCTATTAAAAAAATAAACTGAATTTTGATACAGATAGAAAAATTTATGTTGTATATAATCTGCCTATGTTTCAATTGTAATTGGTTTGACTTCGAAACTTGATTAAGGAAAAAATATTTAATAAAACACTATGAAACCAAATGAAAGTTCTAGATATCATAGTTACAAATTTAAATTCAAAAAAAATAGAATTTCATCATTCATACAAAAAACATTATGTTGTATACGGTGAGCATCACTCCTTAAAAATATTGTTTTCTTTTAAAAGCTAGTTTTTGAAGGAGATGGAAAAAGAAGTGTAACTTGATTCTAAAAATTTTGAAAAAAATATATTGAGAATCTATGGACAAAATGCCACAAATCACTAGTTTGCATCATCTTCAAATTCCTCACAGTTTAGCTGCTATAGGAGCCTGAAAGTGAAGATTGAGTTAAAAAAAATTAGTTCAATGTCTAGTTTGCCCAAAAATTGTAAACCAGTATTGTGGGATCACCCACCGCTCTTTGAAAGTATTCATCCATAGACATCTTCTCTTCCAAATTCCATAAGACCTCCACAGAATTTTGAGAAACCACTTTAGCTTCCAACACCTCCATCTTGCTAGTGAGTGCCCTATTTTTCAGATTGATGTCTTTTATCTCATGGAAAGCCCATGTCAAAATTTTGAAATGGTCAACCACACCATTTTTGGCCATAGCCAGAATATCTTCAGGAAATTCCATATCTGTCTTGAAAAAGTGGTCATTAGGGTTAAGGTCACCATCAGTGGTATGAAAAGAGGCTAAGGAGTCCTCCTTATATTTGGGGTCAGCAGAGTTCTCATCCGGAGAATCCCCCGAATAGGAAACCGACTTATTTACAGGGGGATCCTTCATCATTTCATTCTCAACCTGAGGCATACCAAGAGGGGTATTCACAGGGCTAGCTTGTTTATTCAAGGGTTTAGCCAGAGGGGTATTCTTCTTTTTCTTGCTAGGAGGGAGAGTGACATCCTCAGTCCATTCAAGGTCTGAGTCATCATTACCCTTAGACGAGCTGGACTCGGTATCGTAACCTTTTGAGGCCGAGGCCAAAAGAGGGTTCGATAAGACCAACATGTTTTTAAAGTGCTCATGAATAAGCTGCATAAGGCCAACATGCAGGACCAGATTCTTCTTAGGATTTTTTCTAAATTCCTCAATACTATTATTTATGGAATAGAGCAGGTAATAAAGAAAATAAACCCTAACCTTATGTCTACAATGATTGAGGAGGAAAAAGTGGTAACTGTAGAATCTGTTGAATTTACCATCCAGCGTAATGTACTCCATAAGAATCCTGAGCACCTGCCTCAAAATTTTCTTGATCCTCTTGGCATCAAAGGAACTATTGGAGACTTTGACCAACTTCTTCCTTTCCTCATCAGACTTAGGGAAACTAATTACAGATTTGTCCAAGAACTTCCTCTCATGATAGAACTTCACTCCATCAGTAGAAAGAACTATAATTTCCCCAATAAGAGCTTCATCCACAGTAGCCTTCCTCCTAGAGACAATAATATTACCATTATTCCAATGTTTAGCAAAATACTCAGTGACCTTTGCGTTAGGACCATGAAGTTTTTCAATGAAAGGTTGAAGCCCTCCCCTCTCGATTTTCTTCCAGACCTTGGAATTATTCTTGTCCTTCATGGAGCCCGTCAGCTCAACCCCTTTTCTACTTCCTCCCATGGTCGCAATTCTCCTATTCCAGTAGCTCAAACCATGAAAACACAAACCAAAGAGCCCACAGCACACCCAAAGCACCCACAAAATGTGCCAACCCTTACCATCTATCACAATTATTACAACCTTGCAATTATTTTGAATGATGTCTCGGTACACTTGTCTCCATTCATTTTAATCATCATTAAATGCGGCGTCTCTCCTATGGGTGATATCATAGTTCATTAAAGTTCTGACGTCGGTATCCAAATCATTACAATTCTGCCACGCCACGTTCCTATTATGGTTAATTCCCTCATTAGCAAAATAGTCGGCCATACTATTAGCTCCCCTATAGACATGGGAAATTTTCACTTTGTCAAATCTAGATAAAGTTGCCCTAGATTCATCTATCCAATATTTTATGGTCCATGAGGGGGGGACTTGCCAAGGAGGCAATCAACGATATTTTTAGAGTCACCCTCAATCCATATATTTTTAAATTTTAATCTGCTCGCCAAATCAATGTCCTAGAAGGCTTCAATGGCTTCTACTAAATGATTAGTTTGTATGCCCAAGGAAATAGCCACTGTAGCAATAAGCATACCTTTACTATCAATTAATGATGTTACATTCCATGCATGTCATGGTGACTTGGATTTTCCTATGTCACTCTATATCTTTGATCCTTCTCATAAAATTCATGTTGTTTCATAGGATATTTAGTTGCAAGAAGATGAAATCATTGATAATTTTCTTAGTGTTACTCTAATTTCTCTTAATTCCAAAACCTCTTCTAGAGACAATGCATTAGTGAA
The DNA here is from genome assembly GCA_007115665.2 of Sequoiadendron giganteum. NCBI lineage: Eukaryota > Viridiplantae > Streptophyta > Pinopsida > Cupressales > Cupressaceae > Sequoiadendron > Sequoiadendron giganteum. The sequence continues at coordinate 13,285,950 of CM021105.1, forward strand.
TGATGAATCTCCTCTCACAATAGATCCTCCAAGGAAAGACGTTGAGAACATTTCTTCAAATTATTCCTCTCTGAGTCAAAGGAATCTATAAATATAATCACAATCTCTTCTATTCCTCAAAGGCCTAAGATATTGATCATTTATGTGACTCCAGCTAGTTCTTATCCTAAAATAATTTATTTTATTCATGGGGATCCTATTGAAAGTGACACATCAGATCTTTACACTAAACTCATGCAATCTAAGGCTACCTCTTATGGACTGGTAGCCCATACTTATAATTACTAGAAGGAATCTATATAATATTAATCAACATATTTCTTTACCACCTCAACCAAGCCTTCCTCAAGCACCTAAACATGTAGCTAAGCATCCTAGTGAGTATGATCTTGTTGAGAAACTTCATATTACTCCTACGAAGATCTCACTTTGGGATTTTCTTTAGACTACTCTGATTTACCAAGGTATTCTTCAAGAAGCCTTGCAAAAGATCCTCTACCTTCTTCCGTTGGGCCAATAGATGTTAATGTGTTGATAGATCATATTCATACAGATTCACAATATACTATTTTCCATCTACATGAGTTCTCACCTTTGGAAGTACAAAAGAAAGTGGATCCCTTAATGATAATAGTCTACATTAACAATATTAGCATTAGATGTGCTCTCGTTGACACCAGTTTGATGCTTAATGTATGTATCATTGATTTGTTGCCTAAAATTAAAATTGATGAACAACCTCTCTTGTTGCTTCTTCTTTATATCTTCATGGGTTTGATAATGTCATTTGACAAGCCTCAGGAATGATAATCTTTCCTTTTAGGTTGAGACCTGTTACTATACCCACCCTAGTATATGTCATGTCGAGACTATTACTCTATAATATTCTTTTGGGAAGGCTATGGATTCATGCTTTGGGAGTAGTTACCTATACTTTACACCATTCTACAAAGTTTTTTGCTAATAATCAGGTGATCATAATCAAGGCTTACCCTGATGTTGTACACTTATGTGAGATGACAACTACTAGTCAAACTCTATTTGCACCTACTCTTAAAAATCTTATCCCTTCATTATCTTCCAATGCAATGGCATATTCTCTAGTAGTACCTATTACAAAGGATACTCAAGTGAGACATATTTCCCTATAGAAGATCCTCCCAAAGTAGAAAATCTTGAGTCTAATCCTTCTACTTCTCCTAAAATGAATGCATGTCTTGGTGATGATTGGGGACCTTTGAACTTCACCAAATATCATTTTGGGGAGTACAAAGTAGATCTGATCAACTTTTAGACATACGAAAAATATCATTCAAATCCACTATCAAAGATGATTATTCTTCTATATCACAAGATAATGTGAACAACAATTGTAATGTCCTCAATTTTGATCCTCACCCTTTTAAGGATTTTAAATCATGTTATGGTTTAGGATTCAATATTATTTCTAAGCATGGATACAAAGGAAATGGTCTTGCCTATGTATGGAACAAGGAGTTAAGGTCCCTTTGGAATCGACATCTCACTCTTTTACAAGAGGTTTAGGTTATAAGGCTTTTGGTTTGTCTCCATCCCCTTCTCCATTGTTTGTTATCCTTATGTCTTCTTCTTGCAAGTAGTCATACTTCTCTTCAAAAGAGAAAGGGTTGCTTCCTGCTTCTCATCCTTTATCTGAGAAAGAGCATTTTTTTTAGGCTTCTCAAATTTCATTTAATTACTCTTCCTCCTTCTACACATAAGAAGTTTCATACTGTGTCGCCAAAAAGTGAGGACTTTGTTACTTTTCACGCATTTGGACCTTGGCCTATGATCTTGGACCTTTTTCAACCCATTTCTACCCATTTCCAAGCCTTGTGACAAAGTGTTCTAAGATGTTGCAAAAAATTTTCACACTCTCCTAGGCTTATCATCACTTAATCAATACATTATTATGCCAAAATGACACCTCAATCCTCATTCAAGTCCTATTTTAGTGTGTTTTATGAAGACAATCCCGAAGAAAATAAATAATCACATAATAATTACCAAACACCACTTAAAAATTCCTAGGTGGACTAGGTCGCCACCTTGGGCGACCTAGTCCCATGTGGCTTAAAATTTAATTTTAACTTAATTTTTGTCAGGATTTATGTCTCTAAAACCCTAAGGTCGGTCAATATGAAGTTATTTCAGGAAAATTAGGGCATACCTTGTATAAATAACCTCCAAAACCCTAATTTCTCATTATGTACCCTCATTATGCACCATCCATTCTCTTCTCCACCTCTCTCTCTCATCACTTCTCAAGCGAGCTAGGGTTTCACACTCCAAGTAAACAAGACATCATTTCTGAAGCATTCAAGGGTTGATCGTTGCAACAACACAAGATCTCTCATCATGGAAAGGTAACTTACTTCATTATTCCATTATTTACATATTCATGCTTTACATTTCTATTTCATTTTGGTTTAGTTACCTAAAAGGGGTTTGACTAAGGCAAACCCCCAATCCCTAACAATCAACATTTTCTCTTTCTTGCCTTGTGTATTTGCAGATTCAAGTACTTTGAAGATCATTGAAGACTTTGAAGACTAGTTGAAGACCTCTCCTTGCTTGCAAGGTCAAATCATCCACCAAAAATCACTCTCAGGCCCGAATACCAAAGTTTCAGAAGCAGGAAATTGTGAAGAACCAGGGTGCAAACCTAGGGCTTTTGTTTCCTCTTCGAAAACTCTAATTTTTTTGAAGAGGACTAAGTCACCAAGAATGTTGCCAAGAATGAAGACCTAGTCCCTCTGGATAGGCCATTTTATGATTTTGACATTTTTGGACACCCATTTGGCAGAAACGAGCTCTGGACCAGTTTTCAAGAATTTGGGACTAGTAACCCATATTTGCACAAGTGTCCCTCTCGGCTTCTGCAACATTTCCAGTAGCATTCCAGACCTTCAACAGTTCCTTCTTCAATTACTAGGTGCACACATTCTAACTCCTTCACTTTTGTATAGTTTAATGTATATTTCTTAGTTCATTTTGTATATGTTTGCATACATCACTGTGTTTTCCAGCACTTAGATTTCAATAGTTTGTATTCAATAGTTAGTTTACATTTTATGTCCTTTAAAATTTAGGGCACAATCAGACACATTCACATTAAGCCCCTAACTCCCTCTTTGAATGAACTCCAAGCATATCATTAGGTGAAAGAGAGCTACATTCATCCAAAAGTTAGCTTCTAAGGTGAAAAACCCTAGAAGCTCATTAGGGAATCCTCTTTCCGTTCTTACATATTTTTTTGGTGGTTCATTTTGGTGAACCCGACCTTCAACACCTTCTTTTTTGATCTGCACTTCTTCCTCCTCCTAGGATTAGCTTGCATTAGTGAAAGTGCATGCTAGGGTTTCAAAATTTGTGTTAGTGAAAAGTGCATTTAGGATGCATATTTGCATCTTAGAACATTAAACCTTTATGTAAATTCTGACTTTTAATATTAGGTCTGCATTTCCAAAACAAAAACCACCTGTATCAGTTCAAAACACCTAAAAAATCTCCAAAAAAACACTAGGAGGACTAGTTCGCCATCCTAAGCGACCTAGACCCTTCAGGCTTTTGAAACTACCCTTTACCAAGCTGAAAACCCTGTTTTCTAGCCTTTGTTTTATGCCATTACATACCTATATCAATAGGTTGTGTTTCTGTTACATGTATTTTATTAAAATTAGCTTAATTTAGCCCATTTTATGCATTGTTCATTTTCAATTTTGCATTTACGAAGTTTCATTTCCAGATCATTGATAGTGTAATCAACAAATTTCCTTCTTTTGCAATTTGAAAATGGTATTTCCTTTATCTTGCATTGTAAATTCTTTCAACATATTCATATATTCCCTTTTTCTTTATATTGTTTATAAAATCTTTAAACATGTTAAAAAAAAATTCAATGCATTCCCTAGTTATGAGAGTTTAGCAAATGAAAATGTTTATAATTGTCCTAAATATACACAACCTACTATCTCTCCTATTTGTGAGGATGATGTGTTAGAAGTAAATAAAAACATAGATAATCATGATGATCATAATTGTTCCCATCTTGATACCTCTCCTTCTAGTGATGAAGGTATCTTGTTAAAGGAATGTACAATCATATAGCATCATGACAGTCTTGCTTGTTCTTCTCCTCATCCCCTTTGGGATGATAGTTTAACACAAGAACATGACATTATAAACACATTTCTAAATATTACCTTACCTAGTCTCCCTAACTATAATGATCAACCTTTCCCTTCTTCTAATCCCCCTCCTCGATGCAAACAAGACATGTTGGTGTTAGAAGGTCCTCATCCTAAGAGTCATAAGACTATCAACCTTCCCTACCTATTTGAAAACCATAGTGATCCTTCTCTTGATGCCTCCTCTTCTTGTAGTGAAGCATGTGATGAACCTCTTCCAATCTCTCATATTAGTATAGATTGTTTGGAACAAGAACATGAGACCTTTGACGATCAAATAGACTCCTATCCTACTCCTTCCTCTCCTCATAATTCAACCATTAATCATTTGCTTAATAATATTATGCCCTTACAAGAAGATGTAGAGCCTATATTAGACTCTCCTTCTCTAGGGGATGTTAATATTATTCAACCCCAACTCATATTTCCCCACCTTCTAAACCTAAATTCATTCTCTCCCCACCTAAGCCTAATGTGTTGCATAAATCGAGTCAAGATACCATTGCTCATACACATTATACCCGAAGCAATCCACATTCCCAACCATCAACCTCAACACCCTTACCTTCATCTCCTCCTATTCTTCTTGTTGCCCCTCGCTTCAATTCCCTCCTTAGGGAGTATGACCTTGTTGATCAACTAAGGAATACTCCCACAAAAATATCTTTATGGAACCTTATCCAAGCTTCCACTCACTATCACAACATGATGCAGGATGCCTTACAAAAAATTCCCGTTCCTTCCAATGCACAAACAAATGACATTGCAGCTATGATTCAAGGCTTGAACACTGACATTTTTTTCCACCAAAGTGAGCTACCTCCTTTGGAAGTGCAAAACAAAGTTGAATCCTTGATGATCATATCTCAATACAAAAGCATAGGGATCAAGCAAACCCTTGTGGATAATGGCTCTACTATCAATGTGTGTAGTGTCAATCTCTTGGATAGGCTCCATATTGATCGATCAACCATCCAACCTTCCTCCATGTCCCTCACTGGATTTGACAGTATTAGAAAAAAGCCTCTTTGTGTGATCACTTTGTCTCTTATGTTTAGAGCGACCAAATTAAACCCATCAATCCATGTTATTCCTAATGATGTTTCATCCAACCTCATTTTGGGTGGGCCATGGATTCTTGTGAACCACTACTCATGAAACATGGGTCAATGAGTTTGACTCAAAAAACTACACAGTTGAATCTTGATAGCAATATCATAATAAGGATTGATTGATTCATTAATTTAGATTAATAGCTAATGGACTAAATCGATTGCTTAGAGGAATCGAAGTGAGTAGGAGTGAAGTGGATTTGATTGATAAGTGGACTATTTAGATTGATTAGTAAACTAAGAGTAAGTCTCAGTCAACAAGTGAGGTGGAAATTGTATGAATATTCAATAATTAAATAATATTCAAATAGTATTTACATGTGCAATATCAAATTAATTAAATAAATAAAATAAATGGTTTTATTTATTTTTAGAAGAAGATAATGTTGAGAAATTAAATTAAATAATTGAAATAATTACTTAATTTAAGAGGTGGGAATTATTTAAATAATAAATTATTTAATTTGGAGATGAGAAATAAATAAGGAATTTACATGATTATTTAATAATTAAATAAATTTTATTATTATTTACATGTGCAAGATTAAATTAATAAATAAATGATTTTATTTATTTTGAGTATTTAAATTAAATAATTAAAATAATTACTTAATTTAAGAAGTGGGAATTAAGTAAACAATAAATTATTTAATTAATCTTGGAAATAGAAGAATAATTAGTAAATTAATTAAATAACCTTAATTATTTAATTAATATAGATGAAAAAGGGAATATAATTAATTAATTAATTAATTAAACTTAATTATTTAATTAATATAGATGAATAGATAATATGAATTTAATTACATAATATAAAATTATTCACTTATCAGGTTGAAGTGAAAATGATAATTAATTTAGTCATTTAATTGGAAATAGGTGTCTACAGGCACAATTTTTTTTCACTTCTTCTATGAAGAAAACTAACGAAGAAGGATTTGAACATGGTGGAGAAGGTGGATTCATATTTTTCTTGTGATGGTGTGGAGATGGATAATTCTCTGGCTTTCTCTTGGGAGTTAGGTGGGGTATATTAATGTTAATAGTGATGGGGTGAAGAACATCAAGAAAAACTTCATGATGAGATTGTTGGAATGGTACTAAGTTAGAAAGTGTAGCACTAGAAATCAAAGAAGTTTTTAGCATGTCTATCAAAAAAAATAGTAGAATTCTAGGAAGGTTTAGAATTAGAGGTGGTTCCATCGAAGGATCTAGGAACACTTGTACCCTCTTCTATTAAGGTTTATTAGGATCTCGAGAAGGATAAAGATGTGGTGTAAAATAAACAATCACTAGCGGTGGAGACAAAGGAGAAGAAGGCATCACCAAATCTAGATGTGGCCACATCAAAGGAGGACACTCAAAATTGGGAATTTATAAATAATCCTACTCATAGACCAATCCATGTTGATGATGCTTATTCTTATATGCTAGTTGATTATGTTGATGATGGGGTATGTGTACAACTATTAAAGGGGATAACTCTAATCCAATTGTGGGGTTGTCTTCACTTACATAACAAAACAAAGGATAATATTTGTAGGTGAAGGGAGGGTGATTTGGGGTGCACCATCCATGGCCTACATTATTGTTGTATTTCCTTTATTTTTCATAAGGGCAATCAGATAAATAAAAGGAACCACTAGAGGAAAAAGGCATGGGTGGTGCACATGAAGGGTTAATTCCACCAAGATTCTTTCCTTCTGCTACTTGAGGGGTGGGTCTAGAAACATTAGGAGCCACTAGAGGAGATAATATATAAGGGAAATATTTACCCAACATAGGTTCCTTTCCATGGTTGTCATTTTTGACATTTGGGGGAACAAGAGGTACCACCAAAGGTTTAGAAACCTTAGGGGAATGAGAGGTCTACTTGGTGGATCATGTTCATATTTGGCCACCAAAGAGGTAGGCACAGAGACAGAAACATGTTGCTATTAGAGAGAGATCGAAGTTGATGTGACTAGCAAAGATGGAGAATATGGAGGTTCTAAACAAACCACTTAGAATTTAGAATATAATTTAAATAGAAAATCACCATGAGGTTTTACATGACCTAGAGGTAATGGCAAAAAATTATCAAGATAAAATCCTCCATCTAACACAAGAAACTTATATCTAGTGTGTCAAATAGTATACACTATGTTGTCATGCGTAAATTTTAGATATTTGTGCACCACATAAGCAACTACATTCATGGAAGTTATCGATGGAATGCCTAAATTCACTTGAATAACTCAAATCTAGGGATAACAATAAATTTTATTTTCACTAACTTGGGTCCAACCTAGACCATCAAAGTGATGGAACCCATACAAGAAAGAGAGATACCATCATATGTATGAATGATCACCAAAGAATAATCATATTTTTATTATGCAACCCATTAATAAAGATAATTTCTTATGTTATGATATTCAACTTTCTAGTAGGATCAACAAGAAAACAACTAATGATATACTCATTAAAACAAGAAGGTATGTAAAGAGGTCAATCATCTCCAACAATTGGTAAATCCTTTTTAGAAAAAGATATGGTAGGCATGGTGACATTGCACATTGGAAGTGACCCACTAGAAACATAAACCATAGCCACCATTTGTTCCATTCTATTTTTAGAAGTTAGAGAAGGCATAGTACCTATTGTCACATGAAATTACACCTTGTTAAACATAGGCTCAGAATTCCAATGACACAATGGAAATGAACTCAAGGTGTGGGACCTTGCAAAATGAGGTCAAGTCTTCAAGGAAGGTTAGCTTAATCTCTAAACTAGGTGCAAATGTGTTGTTCCAATCTATTACATGGAATCCTATCACTAACCCTACTCTAACATCTCACAAAGGGAAAAAGAGAGAAAGAATGAATAAAATAGGAAAGGGAGATGATACACCAAGATTAGAACTTGTGAACTTCTTACTTGAAACATCACAATTCATCAATAAAAATAATCAAATGACTTACACAATTCTCTACTCTATAGGTTTGTGATAATTTTCCCAAGTTTGACACCCCTGACACTTGGGAGATTATTAGAGCTTAGGGATTTGGGGTCTACAACTCAAATCACCAAAAAACTCAATTGCAAACTTATTAATATGCTCCACACTTGTAGCAACCTAGATCCAATTATGGATTTTCATTATTTTTTATTAGACTATACTTTACTTTAATAGTTAAATAAAAATTTATTTCAAAATATCATCTCATTAGGTGTAGGTTTCTTTATTAATTTTAATTCTATTAAGAAATATTACGATAAGATTGATAGCTTTGTTTTTTATTAGGGGAAAAATAGGTTTTGATGGGACCCGAAACCCAATACATAACGGTTTTCAAGGGACCTGCAACCCTATCAAAGGATAAAATGTTGCATCAGAGATAAAACATATACCAACAACAGCATAAAGAATACAACAGGACAAACAAGTTGCACAAGAAAAAGCAAGGGTCAAAACCCTTAACCGAATACAAACAGGTTTTACCTAGGACCTTAAACCCAAAGGTTTTGAAGGGACCTTAAACCCTCAACCAGGTTTTTCTGGGACCTAGAACCGAAAATAAAGCCATCATCAAGTTTTGTCAAGGACCTTAAACATACGAAATCCAAACTCCCCACCTGAATAGGGCAACTAGAAATCATAACAGAGCATTGCAAAACAAAATTCTTCACCTAGAAATCATCTGCCCGAGCCTCCAACCCAACCTCTACCTCAATAAGAGAAGGCTCCCCTCTATAGGAGAGGATGAAATGAAAACCTTTTCCATCGGATAAAGAACTTCCAACCAAGACCACAACACCCCACTCCACCTCAATAGGAGAGGTCTCTACCTTAGAAGGGGTAGTATTCACCTCAAAATAAGACAACCATCATGGAACCAAAAATAAATCAACTCCCGAAGAAAGGCAAGACATAACATCCTTTGGAAAAGTAGCAAAAAGGAGCTAGGAAGAAGCAAGGGAGAGCATTTTAGCCATAAACCAAGAGAAGAGAAATAACTAAGCAAAGACCATAAACATTTGAAGAAGCTCAGAAGTTAGGGCCAATAAACATGGAACAAGAAGCCACCCAACCCGCATCACAATAATCTACAACAGGAACACCACCAAACCAAACTGCACCAACTGAAGGAACTCCACCTCAAAAACCAGCAGAAATTCCTCCAGTAGAACTATAGCCCCCTTCCACAAATGAGATAGTAAGGAACAGAAAGGGCACCAAAAAACCCACTCTCTTAAAGGACAACTTCTTCCCTCCAAGAAAACATTTCCAGCAGCAAACTGGAGGGAAAAATACCACTCCACCATAGCCTCCATAATAGATAAAACTTTGAAGCCCAACCTCTTAAGGACCACTAACCCCATGACGGCCAAAAGTTGCCAAGGAAACTGAGAAAACAAAATGCCAGAGAGAAAACACCCAAACCCCAAATGAAAGACACTCCCAACAAGAAAAGAGCCATTCACAACACCACCGACTGGGAGTCTCCAAACGAAAACAAAATCCTACCAACATAAACTGGTCAGTACTAGAAGTGGATCGAAAGACCCCTGAGCTCCATAAGCTGCCATGAGAGAACAAGCAACCAACAAATTGAACAAGCAGGATCACCTCCCCAATAGGGGCAGCACAAGCAAGCCCAACACAAACCGCATGGAAGAAAATCTAGCATCCACACAAGGAAAGAGCGCAGTGTCCACAACCACTGTAGCCACAGCATCAAACATCCCCACAAATCCATCTTCCTCAAAAAGACAGGAGATCATAAGGAAAAAAAGAAAACCAAGCCACAACCTTTGCAACTGACCCGAGACCAAAGAGGAACCCTTGATCATAGGTGCAAAGGCCACAAAAAATAGAAATGGACAAGAAAAGGAGCACCATCTTGCAAGGAACATCCAACGCCAATAACCAGAAAATAAGAGGCAGTAAACAACCCGCCACTGGAGGAGCAATAAGCCGTGAGACCCCTCCAAAGCCAGAGGAAGACATTAGGAAGACCAAGTAGTTCCCCGTAATTACAATCCAGGCCAAGGCCATGCCCATCTGCATCATTTGCATCATTAGATTCAGCATCCCTGCTCAAACCCTCACCCGAGTTTGAACTTTCCATTCCCGCCTCTCTCCCATTCATCAATTTCTTTGTTATTATTTATTCAATTCTCTAATTCTTATGTTTTGTTACACTTCATTGCAATCCAAAGATATAAAAAATCTCCTTTAAATAAATCATGTTGCTTTTATCTAAAAGAAGAAATCTTCTCATTTATAGGATTTAGATAGAACATTGTAAGTATCCCAAAAAGAAAGTCCTAAAAGCATTTCTTTCAGGAATCTCAAAAGCGCTTTAGAGAGGTTCTTGGAACAAAAATGAGGAAGTCTTCAATGAATTTCACTCTATGAATAAATTTCAATCTATTACACAAATAAATCAATTTGATCTACTAAAAATTGTGTTAATTTACTTTGATTGTTAGGAAAGATTAGTTGTTCTTTTAATTATTTGTGTTTGTCTACAAGATGTATGTATATTTGATTTCTTCCAAAAATCTTTCTAAAAATAATTGATTTTTTTTTTTAAGATTATGTTTTTTAAATTAATTAATTTTATTTCATTAATTACATTGAATCAATTAAATTTATTTAATTGATTTGATATATTTACCTCACAATTTATTTTTCATTTATTAAGTACTTGCATTTCATTTAACTAAAAATAAAATAATAAAAGAAAGGAAATAATAGTTGCATATCATGTAGTTAATTTATGCTATTAGTTTAATTAGATTAGTTTCTTTTGTTCTTTTCAGATTCATTCATTTTAAACACAAAATAGTCAAAAGACAACATAAAATTATTAAATAACTAAAAATGCACTCCAAATGATAAGGAATCCGAGCATTATACATTTACATACAAACATATTCAAACATCAATCAAAAAAGAAACTCACCTGAAGACCAAGAAGTGACTTAAACTAAAATTTATATTTAATGTGTCTTGGGTTGTAACTAGACATTGTGAGGGAGTTAGGAGAGAGATTTCTCATGTTTTTGTTTTTTTCTTGAATAAATCAACATTTTAGAAAACCCATTAGAAAACATAATCATTTCAACAATTCTTAGAATTCCACTCCAACCAACACCTCAACCATCTAGCTATTTACAATTGTCTCAACAATAAACCAAACAAACCATCTAGTCATTCATCCACTAGGACCACCACTTCATCTAATTTTATGTTTCAACCCGAACACTAAATGCCTAATCACTCATCTGCACTAATAAAAAAAAAATTGTGCATATAAACTTACCTACTAAAATATCATTCACTATCCTAGTTCAAATTTATAGGCGAGAGAAGAAGAAGTGAATGAGCTCTACTAGGGTTTTGTGTTTTCTAAGGTCATCCTTGGCCCCTCTTGTGTCATATTGCGCTTCCTGTGCAGGAAAAATTTTCCTTCATTGAGTATGGCCGCATTTACTGCAGTTTTAGGGGTTTATTATGCCTTAACCGGTGCTAACCTAGCAATTCATGTTGGTGTTAGCAGTTCGTCGGCGCAGTTCAATGGCTCCCCCACCGAACAATCATCCTTGGAAATTTGTTTTGAAAGTCTTTCACGAGGTAAACAATCTGATGCCCCTGCTAATGTAGTTCTACCTTTACCTGATTTTGATTCTGCATGCCAATGGCTCGAACAACACACCCTTGTGGGTTATTTTGTTGGGAGGACTCCCCTTGAAAGTGTGCTGAAAGAATGGGTCAGCAAGGCCTAGGTCCCTCATGGGATCCACCTTGATATGGTCCAGAATCTGACCAAAGGCTTTTTTTGTTCCGCTTTACGGAAGTTAGTCATGTCCAAGATATTTTGGGCCATGGGCCCTGGTATGTTAGGTCCTCCTTGTTGGTTTTCCAGGCATGGACCCAAGATTTTTCTGTCTCAAATGACACCAAAATGTGTATTCTAGTCTGGATTGATTTCCTCGGGTTACCTCTCCCTTGCATGCCCTTCCTGCACCATATTGCTTCCTCTTTGAGGAGGGTTGTTTGTATCGAACCTGATAGGTTCTTCCAAGCCTGACCATAGAAGAGGGTTTGTGTGGAAGTTGATTTATCCAAGGATTTGAAGGAGTCTATAGACATTCAAATTGGTACTATTAGACACACCCAGAAAGTCACATATTTCAATCTTCCCAGCACATGTTATCAGTGCCAATCAGTCGACCACAAGATTAATGACTGCCCTTTGACAGTCCTTCGTACACCTTCACCGTCATGGGATGTTGAAAAGCCTTGTTAGGCAGAGCCTTTTGCTAAGGCTGAAACAAAGTGGACTACGGTTTCAAATCGAAAAAATAAGTCATCTGGTTTTGGGTCGGCCCCCAAGGCCCCAGAACCATCCAAACTAATTTCAAACCCTTCAGAGAAGGGGACAGCTGCTCCCTCAGGAGGTACTTTTGTTTCTATATAGCCCAGGTCAAAGGCCACACCTCAACCTGCAGTTGCTATATGTGCTTAGTCGGCTATTCCTCCCAGAACGGGGGCTCAACGACGGTCTCACAATCCATCTCCATCACCAGAAGAAGGAGAATATGTGCCAAAAAAATGGAGGTTTTATCCTCCTATTCAGATTGGTTCCGTTCCACATGAGTTTTTGAAGAGTAGCTTCTTTTTCCTAGTTGAAGAGAACCTAGATTCTGCAAATATGGAAGATTTCCATCCATGAATTTGATTTCATGGAATGTTCGAGGTCTAACTGACCTCTCCAGGAAGTATTCTGTTAGGAATACTCTTCTGAAATATTTTGGGATTGAAGTGCTTTGTCTCCAGGAAATTAAAATTTTAGGTTTTTTGCTTGCTTTGGCTTGTCGCTCTATTTGGCCTGCCAGTACTATGTTCTGCACTTTGCATGAGGCTGGTCGTGGTGGAGCTGCCACTCTTTTGGCCCCATGATTGCATTCTTGCGTGGTGGACCATGGGGTTGACCCTTCCCAGCGAGTGCTCTGGGTTCTTCTCAATATTGAGAATCATTCCTTCGGGATTATCAATGTTTATGCCTCTAATGATGTCATGGAGCGCTGCCTTCTTCGGCGTTGGATTGCCGACTCTTTGCCAGTTGCTCTGTGGGGATTCTAACATGGTTGAGATGGCGTATGACAAGGATGGCACCTTGCCTTTCTGTTGGGTTGTGGGTGAAAGGGAGGTGTGGTTTTACATGCGCAATAAATTGGGGCCTTTTGATCCCAATATGGGTTGTCACCATTCTCATTCTTTGTGGCACACTTGGTGTAATTACAGAGTTGGCTCTGATAGAGTCTTTAAATGCCTTGATCGTGCCATGATCTCGGCTCAAGCTTTTTTTTCCTTCACCAATTCTACTCTGCAGTGAAGCTGTTAGTGGATGCGACTCTGTCTGATCACTTCCCAATTAATTTTCACATTGAATTGGCATCTCATCAGCCTCGCATGTGTAAGACACAATTCTTCCTAAACACGTCTTCGCTTCATCATAAGCCCACCCTGGCCCACATTCAGCGAGTGTGGAACTTGGAGTGCAGGCCAGCTGGCCAAACAGACTGGATTGATTGGTGGAATGATGCCATCATTCGTACTACGTGTTTCTTGCGCATTTATGGGCGCCAGTTGGCTATCTTTCGTCGGCGATCTTATGAGCCACCACTGCCGACTTGTGTGCTGCTATGGAGGCTTTTATGGCCTGTCCTTTCTCCTCATCACATCAAGTCAGAGTGGCGGAATTAAGGCACCAAAAGCAAGTGGCTGACAATTATGCTGCTAGAGGAGCACAAATCAAAGCTAGGCTTCACTGGCTTAAAATTGGTGATCGTGCCTCCAAAGATTTTTTTTTGGCACTTCGTGTCAGGCACTCATCCCCAAGCATCAAAAAAATTAATGACGGTGGCTAGGTGCTCTCTGAGCTACCCGACATTCTCCAAGCCTTTGTGCGCCACTATGAATAGGTGTTCACTGCTCAAGATTTGATGCCTGCACTACAACAAGCCCTTCAGGACTGCCTTGCTGTTGTGCCACATAGCCTCTCTTCAGCCCAGATCAATTTTTGTGACCAATTGCTAACAATCGATGATCTCAAGGAAGTTGTTTCCTCTATGGCCGATGACAAAGCCCTTGGGATTGATGGCTTCCCTTGTGAATTTTACAAAGCTCTTTGGGACTGTGTTGAGAACAATTTGCATCGTGTTCTCTCTTGGAAAATTAATAAATAAAGGCAATATAAAATTCATACCTAAGCCTATGGATCCGGAGGATATTTGCAACTGGAGGCCCATCACGCTTCTCAATGTGTCCTACAAGATCATTGCCAAAGCCCTGGCTCTTAAAATCCGCCATCTCTTACCTCAAGTTGTGCGTCCTAAGCAGACTGGTTTCATTAAATCCAGGTTTATTCTGGATAATATTATTGTTGTATGGGAAGGCATGGAGTGGGCCCGACGCTACAACCAGAAAGCGGTGTTCATTAAAATTGACTTTGCCAAATCCTATGACCACATTGAATGGCCTTTCATTTTTGTGATGTTGCAAGCTTTGGGATTTGGACCCAACTTCATTCAGTCTGTTTGTATGCTATTTTTCAATGCCTCAGCTTGCATTACCATTAATGTCCACCAGTCTTTTGCTTTTAGTCTCTTTCGTTCAATTCGCCAAGGATGCCCTCTCACCCCTTCTTTGTATGTGCTAGTTGTTGAAGGCTTTGGCTACCTCTTAGCCCATGCTGTCTCTCAGCAGTGTGTTAAAGGGATTTCTCTCCCGAATTCCCAGGAGCAGCTTGTTAATGGCCACTTTGCAGATGATTCCTTTCTTACTCTCTTGGAAGAAGAAGAATCCATCACTGCTGCCCTTAATTGTCTTAATATTTTTTTGTCTTGCCTTCGGCTCTGCTATTCAATGGCATAAGACCCTTTCCTACAGACAATCAGTGCTTCCCACTTCTGCTTGGCTCCAGACTTACAATTGGAGATGGATTGAGCAGAGAGATTTTTTTTGTTTTCTAGGCATCCCCTTTGCCTTTCAGGCTTCCCCTTGGGAGCTATGGCAAGCCGTGCTCTCCAGGGTTGAGCAGAAGTTGGCCTACTGGATTACTAAACCTCTCTCTTTGGCTGGTAAATTCCAGGTTTGTTCTAATATCCTGGTTGCTACTCATGTCTAATATTCTTCTTGTTGGGCTCCTTCCAAATCCGCCTATAGTAGGCTTGAAAACTTACTGTGGAACTTTTTATGGGTCTCATCTTAAACTCACAAAGGCTTTCATCGGGTCGCCCAGGAGTTTTGTTGTCTCCCTAAGGACTCTGGAGGGCTTGGGCTGCTCTCCACTCAACGACAAGGGACTACTCTTTGTGTCAAATGGATTATCTAGGCTCTCACCGGAGATGAAGCTTGGAAGATTCTTCTCAAGCATTGCATCCAATCCGATTTTCCTGTTCACAGACCTACCTGGAAAGGAATTGACCTCCAAACCCTCTTGGTTATGAGGGAGCCAGTTCAGATTGTTGGTACTTTTGTGGCCAAGAGTATTTGGCGCTCTTGGGAGGCGGTTAAGCCCTGGCTAAGATCGGTCGGGGATGGATTTCACAATGGGATTTCCCTCAACCAGCAAAACTTATGGTGGTCTCCCCTTTTGGCTCAGAATGGTCAACCCCTGGCCAAGTCACCTTGGTTCAAAGCCCTCAAATTTCATAAGGGCATTCAAACCCTACAACAACTTTTTCACCGTCCCACCATGCGTATTTTGCAGTGGGATGCTTTTAAAGCCCAATTCAAACTCCAAAACCAGGACCATGCTACATTCGACAGGCTCGTGAACGCCATCCCGACAAATATGCTTCACAAGGTTGGCATTCGTGGGCATAAACCATGGTGGAAAGATTGGAAATGGTTTCCAAATACTCCTCTCAGGAGTTACAAGCCATGGCTTGGGTACAGGTGGCTCTCACCCCACTTTCCTATGATCAGTAATTTGAACCAGAGGTGGCTTCTTAATTCCTCTGCCCATATTTGGCGTAAGAGGTTTGATGCCACTTGGTTTGTAATTGTTAATCCGAAGCTGGCCCACTTTGCTTGGTGTATTCTTTTCCAAGGCTTGTCTATGGGTTCTCGGCTCGTTCATTTAGGGGTTCCTGACCCTCGCTGCCCTTTTTGTGGGCAGTCTGAAAGTTTTAAGCATCTTTTCTAGTTTTTTCCTAGAGCTTAGCAGCTTTGGACTTGGATTCATCATTTCTTTCGGCCTTTTCGGCCAGAACCATTTTCTTGGCATATGATTCTGTTGGGGGATTTGCCTAGGATCCCGACTAAGTTTACCTAGCTTTGGCACACTTTCAGGGTGGAAATCCTCTTAAATATCTGGAAAGACAGAAATGCTTATATATTTTCTCATTCTCATTTGGATATTAATGTTTCTCTCTATGCTAAAGTAGTTATTTGTTCTAATGTTCTCTTACAGATACAGGTGCAAGCCAACAAGGTTGCGCTTGAGGTGGCTCACCTCCAAGTCCTCCTGGACCACTGGGGTAACGCCCCTTGTACTATGGCTCGGGTCCCTGATTCGCCCTCCTCCTCCCGCGGTTGGTTGCCTCCTCGGGGCCAGAAGCAGAGTGGCTTTGCGCATCCCCGCTCTCTGCCTTCTACTCGGTGGGATTCCCGCCCTCCCAGGCATGCTCGTTCTCCTCCGTCACAGCTTGGTCAAGGATAGCCTTCTAGTGGTGCGGCAGGGAGTGGTGGTGGCAGTTCTGGGTGGCCCTCTGATGCTCTGCCTAAATCTAGTTATGGTTGGTCTGCCAGTGGTAAAATTTTCCCGCAACTGGCTCTTGCAATCTTGCCCCGACGCGAGGATGAAGATAAAGACAAGATAAAGATGCTGATGGTTGGAGCGCTCCTCCTGACATCACTCCAGACCCCGTTGATGTATGAGGGAAGAATTTGGATGACAGGGATCCCCCTGGCTGTGTTGGCACTTCATTGGCCTGTTTGTTTTAATTTTTTATTTCCTATTGTTAAACTTTTGGGCTCGGCCCATGTGATATTTTGGCTTTTCTAGGCTTTGCCCATGTGACATTTGGGGTGTGCCTTCTTACCACCCGCCCCTTTTTTTGTGAATATGTATCTTTATCTTTATTAATATAGATATCTGCCTATTCATCAAAAAAAAAAAATTATAGGCATGAAATTAACTCAAGTGAATCACTTTTGAATGTGCAAATTTGAACCCTTAACTTCTAAATTTAATTTTCTTAAATTGGGCACATGTTTCCCTCTCTTAATAGTATGAGTCCATTAAAGCATGAGTTATTACAAAGTGCATGCAAGCATGGTGTTTTTAAAGGACCAACCCTAATTAATTTGAATAATTTAAGACTGAATTAAGAAGAATCTACAACATGCCAATCAATGAAAATAATCTAGCATATATCTGACAAAAGCTTGTTACATCAACATCCTAAGAGCATATTGCATGGTTTTATGTTGTCATTGATCCTAGTTTATTAACATTGAATTGTCTCACCTAAAGACTTGACTGAAGAAGAAAAAATCATTTTTTAGTAAATTCCTAATGTGTATATTGACACCATTTTCCTAATTGTGGGTACATGACATAAAGTCATTATGGAAGTGTTCACATGACATTAATGATTATCTTTAAAAAATGATAATTCTACCATGAAAATCCAAGTACAATTATTTTTACTTTATGAAGAGTTTATTAAATAGATCACTTTGAACTATTTTTATTGAACTCTAAATTTAAATTAGGCTAAATAAAACATTAATGAAGGCAAGAACTAACGAAACCAACGGTCATAAGTCACATTTTCATTAAACTCTAAATTTAAAAGTTTGCTTAATAAAGCATTAATGAAGGCAAGAACTAACGAAACCAGCAGTCATAACTCACATTTTCCCTTTAGAATTCCTTCTAAACGATTAAGAAAAATAAGAAGTGTTACGGATTAATGTTTTAAATTCATAAATGCTTGCAAATCAAAGAATAAAAAATCATTAACAAAAGACCTAGACCTAGGGGCAAGCTATGGATGTGTACTTGCTAATCCATCTTTGACTGCAATGTTTCGTTTTAAGTATTAGTAATTTTGTTTATCTTAATTTACATGATAACAAATGATTAATTTTCATAAATGAATCCAAGGAAATAATCACTTTTTAATTATTTTGTGAACATTACCTTAAATCCTCGTCAACTACATTGAATTTAAATTTTATATTCTTTTATAGAAATATGACTACTATGCACAGATGTTCCTAAACTCAATTAGAATAATTAATCTGAAATCCAACTGAGCTTTTTAACAATTTTACTCTCCTTTCAAATCTGTATCACCATTTCCTTATAATAATTACACTTATGTACCGAGTCCATTGGCACCAATCAATTGAAAATTGAAGGACTCCCTAAGCAATATACCATCATTACTAGAACAACCAGTAGCCCCTATTTCTATGGGCACCAAGATCAGAAGTTCTAAGGGGTGAGGATAAAGATGGAAACCTGAAAGAAACCCTTCAACAATAAATTCCAATACAGCTTATCCAAAAATTCTCTTCCATTTATCAGACTCAAATTCACCACAAAAAGTCTCCAATTTTGCCATGAGACTATAAAAGTAGACTAAATTTTGCCAGGGACCTTCCTGGCTTCTATTTTAAATCAATTTTACAAAGTTAAACTATTCACTTCGTATCAATTTTGCAGTGTTAAACTATTCACTTCGTATCTTTGCAGTGTTAAGCATAGCTCAATCTGACACTATGGTGAACGCATAGAACTTGCACTGATTTGGCCTATCCTTGCTAATCATATTTCTTTACCAGCAGACATAGCTGGGTGATATTCTTATAATGAACCCATGTAAAGGCCTCTGTAACTTCATAATGAACTGCTAATTTTTTCAACACAATCTGCAAGATTGCCAGACAATTCAAGAGGTCCCCCAAAACAGAAGCCACTTTCCAAGCAAAGTCATCATTATCCAGCACGATAAAGCTTATAGAAAGTTAGAAACTGCATATTTTGCATTTTACACATCAATTAGAGCTATAAACTCTTGCTTTAGTTTTCACATTATTGTGCATTGTTGCGTAATAGTGTGAATAGGCTTTCAGATCTGCCAGTGGCGTGCCAAACTATAGTCTAATTTCAAATCCAAGAAGAGGTAAGGCATTTACCTTGGACCTGCACATTTTAAATTCCACCTTGCACAAAAATAAGTGACTGTTAGAATTTCCAACCCATGCAATCGTACTTTCCAATTCATAAAGTTGAAATGAATTATGTATAAATAATCTTTTCGAAGTTAGCAAATGAAAAAAAAATGTGAAGCATAATCCCTCTCCTTTGCAATTAAGTAGAGAAGAATATTCAAAAGTTTGCGATCATTTCAGCAGAGCAGAATCAATTTTTAAAAATACCCTAGTTACTTATTATTTTTTTCAAACCAAAAGGTTCAAAATTTCAAATAGCCAACCATTACCATTCAAAGCAAAAATGCCAGCACACCAGCTTATAAGTAAGAAAAGATACTTGCAAAGGTCAAGCTGAGGCCAAGGCAAACCCAGAGCATGGAAATCTCTTAGGGCATGACATTGTAAGCAATACTGGCAATCACCTGTCCAGTCATACAAGTTAAGACAAAACAATTGAAACTTGCTCGATGGTAGAGATGTAATTCTAAACATAGAATATATATCCTACTAAAGTTCCTACAATCGACTGAATTTTCAATTGTGGATGAATAAAGTTTACGATTATCATAGTCAACTTCATCAAGGCAGTGCGCTTCTATCACCTCAGGATCCTAGAAAGAATATAATAGTCCAGACCAAAGCGTTGTATATTTAGAATGAGGAAACACTATAAGATAATATTAAGAAAGAACAGTCAAACAAAGCAGCAACAGCTTACAACAAAGAAAATATGGTATACCTTACTGAATAGGATCGCAGAGGCAATTGTAATTTTTTCCCCATTACTCTCAGGACGCTTCAGAGCATCTGCAACTTTCACCCGTTGTTCAATCTCTGATTTTCAACTTACATCAATTCCTTACTTTAGGTGCTCCACAGAGAGCACCTCACAGAATATCTCAATTTCCAATTTCAATCAAATATGCAATTTCTGTTACTTTCGGTTGTTAAGCAGATTCTTACTATTTGTACTTTTTTGGAGTCTGTGGCGGATTGTTTGGTCAAGTGGGCCTCTGATCATATGCAACATTGGAACATTGTGGATAGGGGTCAATTACCTCCGGATTTGTCTCCTGAACTGGACAATTTAGTTGAGTTTGACAGAGCTGTGTAAGACCTTGTGCTGTACTTTTTCTTGTTTTAATAATTTTTTACCCTTCTTTTATTTATTAATAAATGGATAAAACCAATTATATCCCAATACCTAACAAACTCTCATTCTGAATTCCATCACCTACCTGAAATTACCACACTATCAAATGAATCCAGAAACTTGAAAATGCATGGCTTTAAGACATTAACCAAGAAATCATGGGAAAAAGATACTACCAAAAACAAGGAAAGTAATAAGCTATCAAGAGACAATCTATAAACAACATAATATATCTATATGGTTTACAACCAAAAAAGAACATGGAATATTTACAAGATTTGAACACACTACAAACAGTGAACACCAAAAGAACAAAGGTATTGCATACTTGCTCACCCACACTGAAATTTATAACAATAATGAAATCATCACATCAGGTATAAAGAACATCCAATATCCACACTGAACTAGACACAACTAGCAAATAGGAACTTACATACATATCAGATCACACAAGCTAAATTTCCAAGAGCACTTTGAATAATTGGTGGCAGAGACACTAGAAGGAAAAAAAAGTATGAAAGCTCTAGACTGGCTCACCCATACTGACATTTATAACATAAATGAAATCATTATGTCAAGAATAAAGAACATCTAGCATCCACTATAGAACTAGACACATCTAGCACATAGAAAGCTTCTATAGATATTAGATTGCACAAGCTAATTTTGTAAGATTCTAAGGGCACTTTACTTAATCTCCAAGATTTTGGCCCAAGAAGACAAGAAGATTACCCATTATTCATTCATTCAATAAAAACCACATATTGATGAGATTACATATTACAACACAAGTATATATGAAAGAATAAGTTAAAGTCGGAAGAAAGCAACAATATTCACAGAGAGGGTGATTCAAAATGATGCACTCCTTCCCTACCGTTGGTGTGTTGGGTGGGAGTCTTAATGATGGGTTGCTTCCTATGCAGGGCGGTTGCTTGGGGTGTGACCATTTGTAGGGATTAGGGCTGTTGGGCGTGGATGTTGTGCACTAGGTGGATAGGGCTTTGGTGGGAGCAGGGGCTCCCCCTATTCCTTCAGACATGCTGCAAGTTTTAGGACAGGTTTCAGGGCCTGAACGCTTGCTGTCTACGGCAGTCCCTCCTTTGGACTCGGCTGATCTGTTTGGGGGTGAGGGAGGGGTACTTTCCTCTCTTCGGGCTAGTGTCCATGGTGCTAAGCGGGGAGTTTCTCCTCCTACGGCTACAGGGGGTTCTTCAAAACGGGTTATGTCTTTTTCTAAGGCTACGAAAGGAGGTGCTCGGCCTCCTGCTCTATCTCGTGCACATCCTATGCCCTGTGCCCGAGATTCTCCTATTGTGGTCTGTTGACCCAAGGTTGTTGAGAATGAAGAGTATTATTTAAAATTTTAAAGCAGGTTGTGGTCTGCAGGTTTAATGACCTGTGGCCCTCCCTCCCTGATCTCCATAACTAGGTTTCCACCTCTTGGAAGTCGTTGGTTGCTCATGAGATAGAGCTATATCCTAGTGCAAGGGGTTTCTTTTTAGCAGGCTTTGTCTCCTCCGCAGAGCAGGACCATGTTCTAGATAAGGGATGGATGTGGGGCATTCACTCTCTATCCATCAGACCTTGGTCTCATTCTTTCAATCCTCTTACAGAGCAGCTGAATACCCAACCTGTTTGGGTCCGACTACCAAATCTCCCTCTCCAATTCTGGGAGGATTCATGCTATGAAGCTATTGGCAAAACCATTGGACGCTTTTCAATGGTGGACTCTACGACTCGGGAGCTTGAGCATACTACGGTAGCCTGTATTTTAGTTGATCTGGACATCTCCAAACCTCTCCATGGTGATGTGGTTTTGTTAGTGGAGGATAGACCTTGGAAGCAACTCTTGGACTATGAAGGTCTCCCCTTTCGGTGTAGGAGTTCTTTCTCTGTGAGCCATTTGGCCTCGGGTTGCCCACTTGCCTGTTGAAAAGGTGTTGTTACTTGGTGGAAAGATGCTCTATTGGAGCATCTTACGGTGGATTCTACTCCTATTGTTGCGGTGGACACCTCTCCTTTGCCTTCTCATGAGCTTGATTCCTACTTGACTCCTATTCTGACTATCCCTTCCGAGGAGCCCTTGTTGGCTCATTTTTGTGATGTCGACGCTATCCTGTCTGAGCCTATTCAAACCATGTTGGTTGCCTCTACTGGTCCTTCTTTCAATCTTGTTGTCTCTCTCGCGCAACCGTCTCCCCTACGTGATGGCTCCTTGCCCTTGATGGTGACTTTGGATCTGCTTCTCTCTCCTCGCTCGACAGACGATTCTTTTTGATCCATTGTGTTGAGAAGGAAGAAGGAACTCCCTCGTTTTGTTTCAGGGCCTCAGGTCTTGAGTTCCAGTTCTGCCCCCTTTGTTCTTGGGGGTTCTAGTGTTGTTTGACAGCTATTTGTCAACTATCTTTCTATAGCTACCAATCAATTTTTTCTATTGGTTCTTCTAGTTCAAGTTTTGTTTGAACTATGCTTTCTTTTGGCCCTTTGGGCTCTTTGTGTTAAGGGTACAAAACCCTATAAATGTTGCTTATCTTATCAAAAACAATATTCACAGAGAAATCTTATTGAGAAAAATAGTGCCAATGAAATCATTAAAGAAACTTTACACTTAATAGTAAAAAGGAAACTTTTATATATTTTGACATAATGATGTATGTGATACTAAACATAGCAATAACATAATTCAATTCCATAGGAAATTGCAGAGCATATGCCCATTTCAAAAATAGAAACATAAGAAAAAATAAAGATGAAGTATCACTAGAACAAAGATAATCTATGTTGTTAGTTCTGGTATGGGTCTTGCTTCAAGTTCATGGATTCAATTTTATTTTTTTAAAATTAAATTTATTTTGGCTTCGTCTGTACTTTATCTTTATATATATATATGGTCTAGATATATGAATTAATATTAGAATATCACATAGCATCATATAAAGTTATAAACAACAAAACCATCATTAATTTGAATGTCATTTAAACATGCATGATAAATATTCAACGTTCAAACTTCAAGTTTAATATTAAAATAATAATATATCAAGTTTGACACTTTTTTATCATCAAATGAATTTTCTAAATCACCAATATCATCATCATCATCATTGAGATTAGATGATGTAGGAATATTAGATGAAACACAAGCACTATTGGTGGCATTGCTAGTGCCACTTGCATTAAAAGTGTATTGGCTTTCAGAATCCTCATATGCAATATGTTGGGAAATGGAAGCTTCCAAGTCAGTATTCTCTAGCTCTATATCCCACAACTTTGTGTCCTCTTGTAGTCATGTTGTTTGTATGAAAGGAGACACAAGTTAGAATGTACATATACTAAGTTCTATGCTCTTCTTGAGTCCAATCTAATGCACTTTACTAGAAAATATACTCTAATTCCTCTCAGATGTAGATGCGCTAGCAACCTATGAAGACAAAGTAAATAATTAAATTTATATACATTATAAAAATAAAATTTTAAAAAAATTAAATAAACTATAAATGAAAATGAAAGTTGAAACTTTAAGGACTAAATTCTAAAATATAGAATATTTATTAAACTTACTTGTGATAAAAATTTGATTGTGAGAGTTGTAAATGTTGGAATAATTGACCATGGAAGTATCACCAAGCCCTTACAATTTCATGCTAAGTTTGACACTCAATTTAGTATGTGGGTTTAATTATGTTTGTAATGTGCTTTCTTTCATCACTTTTCTAGAAAAATTGATTACGTCCTTTATCACCAGTCCCTTTGAGAGAAAATTATTCTTGGACACTAGTGTGGCATGCTAGCATCCTAGATGTATGCGTCGAAAAGTTGAATTAAAATTATGGTCTCGTTGCATTAAGAGACGTGACCTTGCTCGTTGGGAAATGGTTAGTCGAAGATGTGGTTAGTTTCCTATATAAACAAACTCCCCCATCTCTCATGAGGAATATCTCTCTCTAGCAACTTCCAAGCCTTCTAAGGCCCTTCCAAGTTACAAGCGTTGTATATCATGGATATTTATTATTTTATCACATTGAAGATTCACCCAAGTGTTGTTGAATATTATTTATTCATGATTATTATTATTGTCATTATCACGTGTACTAAAAATGATAATGTGCAATGTAAAGAAATGTCAAGATGAGAAATTTAAGGACAATGAAAAATCAGAGTAAAAAAATATCATTCAAAAATATCAAGATATGTTGGATACAAGAGTGATAAAGATCATACGAAAAAGGATTCCGTTGTTGAGCACCTTAACTTCACCCTTCTCAAAATCCTACATGAAAATTTCAAATCACTCTCAATCACCTTAAATTTTCCCTTTTCAAAATTCTACATGGAAATTGTTAGAGATAATTCAACTGTACGCAACATTCTATTCTTCATTGCTTTCCTTAGCTATTTTCGTAGGTGGAGTTGGTAACCGCATTAACTCTGGAAGACTCCAAATTGCTTCGTATGTGGTTAAGTTGCTTGGAGCTTACTCTATCTTTTTCAAGTTGCTTTTGGCTGCTTCTAGAAGTTTTTTCATAGCCCTAAATATTGTATTGTAGTGTTTTTGAACATCATGATGAATAGATGAATATATGCTTTTAGTTTTTGTCCATGCTCTATTTTTTCTCTATTTTATTATATTTCTTTTGCTCTACCATATTTGGCATGGTATCAAAGCTGCTGCAAGTTCAGGTTGCATAAGTCTCTTCATATTTAAATGGAGAGCAGCTAGATCAGATTCAATAGGAGGAAAAGTCTACAAAACTCATCATTGGTGGAGTGAAGGAGCCACACAGATTCAAACCCAAAACAGTTTCTCTTTGGGAGATTTGAAGAGAACAAAGTTGCTCATAAGGAAGTTGCAAAAGAGAAGAAAGCCATTGTTAATACCAAGAGTTGAAGTCATACTCTTCATACTGTAATGGAGAGCAGCTGAAGTCAAAACTCCCTGGTAAAATTCTTGTTTAAGTTGAAATATCTCTTGAATATTTGAAATATTTGAAGGTCACAAGAGTCTTAAGGAACTGCAGAATATTCAAAAGGGAGACTATTTAATATTGGAAGTGTTTTAAAAAAAATCATGGCTACTTCTAGTAATATGCCACAAACTCCCATTCCTCTTGGCAAAAATAATGAATTTTGGTCCTTGAGAATGAAGTCATTTCTGCAAGCTCAGGAATGTTGGGATACTGTTGAAAATGGCTACATAGAGCCCACTCTAGCAGACTTAGCTACTATGAATAATGCTCAGAGAAATGCAACTACTGAGTTGAGAAAGAAAGAGAACAGGGCAAAATGTTGGATTCAAAACTCAGTGGATGATTCTATTTTCTCTAAAATCACAGGTGCTGCAACATCAAAAGAAGCTTGGGATACTCTCAAATCTGCATATGAGGGTAATGACAAAGTCAAGATAGTCAAACTCCTAGCCTTGCAAACACAGTTTGAAACATTGAAAATGTCTAACTCAGAGAATGTTGATCAATTTATGACTAGAGTCATGGGAATTGTAAACTAGATCAGGATTAATGGTGAAACCATTGACGATCAAAATATTGTTGAAAAGGTCCTCAAAATCTTACCAGAGAAATTTGAAATGGTTGTCACGGCTATTTTGGAGTCCAAAGATCTCACTACTTTTTCAGTAGTTGAGCTAACTGGATCACTTTTGTCACATGAAACCAGACTGAATCTAGAAGAAGAGTCTTTGGAACAAGCTTTCAATACTCAAGCCTCTTTCAATAGAGGTAGAGGTAGAGGTAAAGGAAACAGAGGCAAAGGAAAATGAGGGAGAAGCAATAGAGGTAGACCAAATCAATATGGAGAAGAAAGATCAACACAAGAACAATTAGGGTAGTTTAGAAACTCTCAGAATCGGGCACAAAGAAGTAGAAATCGGACTGATAAATCTAGAGTCCAATGCTTATACTGCAAGAAATTTGGACACTATGAATCTGAATGCAGAAAGAAACAGTCAAACCAAAACAATGGTAGAGTACATGTCTCCAACAATGAAGGTGAATCTTCCGAAGCAATGTTTCTTTCCTGCCATATTTCTAAAAACATTCATACCAAAGACCTTTGGTTGCTAGATAGTGGCTGCAACAATCATATGACAGGTAACAAAGATTTAATTTCTTGCATTGATACTTCTACAAATTCTGATATTACTCTTGGTGATGACTCTTGAGTAAAAGCTCAAGGGAAAGGAATTGTGCTTGTTCTTACTAAACAAAATCAGCGAAAAGAAATACATGACGTCTATTATGTTCCAAATCTGATACACAATCTCATAAGTGTAGGTCAATTGATGGAACATGGCTATGATATAATCTTTAAAGGTATAGCTTGTATTTTTGACAAACCTCCTGATAGAAGACTTATTGCAAAGATTGAAAGAACCAAGAATAGAATGCTTCCCCTAAATCTTAGGAGTGCCATTCTGTCACAGTCATTTGCCCACAATGTCTCAAGCGTGGATGAGGCACAATTATGGCATTCTAGGTTTGGTCATCTTCCCTTTAAAAGTCTTAGTCTTCTTCAAAAGCAATTTATGGTCAAAGGTCTTCCTGCTTTTAAATCACTTGACAGTCAATGTGAAAGTTGTATTCTTGAAAAACATAAGAGAGACAACTTCCCATCTTCCTGCAATAGAGCACGAGAACACTTAGAGCTAATCCACACAGATCTTTGTGGACCAATGCAAACTCAATCCATTGGTGGTAGCTTTTATTTTCTGACCTTTATTGATGACTTTAGTAGGAAAATCTGGATTTATTTTCTCAAGAACAAGTCAAATACTTTTTCAAAGTTCAAACAATTCAAAGTTGAAGCTGAAAAACAAAGTGGTAAATATATAATAGGGCTTAGATCAGATAGAGGAGGAGAATACAACTCAAAGGATTTCACAGACTTTTGCAAACAACATGGATCGTTATGCAAACCACAACAAGATATACTCCACAACAAAATGGAGTAGCTAAAAGAAAAAATCCGACTATCATGAATATGGCTAGATGCATGCTCAAAGAAAAGAATTTTTCAAATCATTATTGGGCTGAAGTTGTTGCTACTGCAGTCTATATTTTAAATAGATCTCCTACAACTAGTGTTCAAGGAAAAGTGCCACAAGAGGCTTGGTTTGGTACAAATTTGAATGTAGCTCATTTTAGAATTTTTGGTTGCATTGCATTTGTACATGTTCCATAGGAGCTAAAACAAAAACTTGACAATAGGAGTGAAAAGTGCATCTTTGTTGGCTACAGTGAACAATCAAAAGCCTATAGACTCTACAGTCCTGTCACCAAGAAATTTGTGGTGAGTAGAGATGTCAAGTTCCTTGACAATAAATCATGGAGTGATCAAGAAAATAAAACTTTGAATGGTCTAAATCCATTACAATTGTTTGATGAACCTTCAGATTAGCGAGTCCATCCGCCAAGGCTACCAAGATTGCGGGTACAAGGTCAGCAACAACACTTTGGAAATGACAATTCTCCCAGCAATGATTCATCTTCATCTATAGACAATCAGAGACTAGAAGCTTAAGGGAAATATATGAGCAAGAAAATGCAATTGAACAAGATCTTTTTGCCTTTCTTTCATATCAGCCAACCCACTTTGAAGAAGTAGTAAAAGAGGAACATTGGGTTGATGCAATGAATCAAGAAATTGATGCCATAGAAAAGAACAAAACTTGGGATCTTATTGATCTACCAAGTGACAAAACCAGCATTGGTGTGAAGTGGATATATAAGACAAAGCTAAATGACAAAGGAAAGATAGACAAATATAAAGCAAGGCTGGTTGCCAAGGGTTTTTCTCAACAAATTGGCATAGATTGTGGAAAAAAATTTGCTCCAGTAGCAAGATTGGACATGGTCAGAACTATTTTGACTATTGCAGCTCAGAATATATGGAAATTTTTCCAAATGGATGTCAAATTTGTATTCTTAAATGGCATATTGGAAGAAGAGATATATGTAGATCAACCAGTAGGGTTTGAAATCAAAGGGCAAGAGGATAAAGTATATAAGTTGAAGAAAGTATTGTATGGCTTAAAACAATCCCCAAGAGCCTGGTACAATCGGATTGACTCTTACTTCATCAATAGTGGATTCATCAGGAGCAATCATGAGCCAACTCTCTACACAAAAATAAATAATGAAGGTAAAATTCTCATTGTTTCTCTTTATGTTGATGACTTGCTCTATATAGAAAATTTGATGTTAAATGAATTCAAAGCTGCCATGAAAAAGGAGTATGAAATGACTGATCTTGGAATCATGAAATACTTTTTGGGAATTGAAATCAATCAATCTGCTCAAGGTATTTTTGTTTGTCAACAAAAGTATGTTTTAGAAATGTTGAAAAAATTTAGAATGGACAGTTGCAAACCAGCAAACACACCCATTGCTCAAGGAACAAAGTTGAGCAAACAAGATGATGGACCGCCAGTCGATTCTACATTGTATAAGAGGCTAGTTGGCAGTCTTTTGTACCTCACAGCAACTAGACTAGACATAATGTTTGCTGCAAGTTTTGTATCCAGATTCATGGACTCTCCAAAAGATTCGCACTAGAAGGTAGAAAAAATAATTCTGAGATATGTTGCAGGGACAATCAACTATGGATTATGGTACACTCAAATTGAATATGCTTCACTCTCAGGCTACATAGACAGTGATTATGTTGGCAGCATAGATGATAGGAAAAGCACATCAGGTTATGCTTTTCACTTGGGAACAAATCTTATCTCATGGGCATCCAAAAAACAACCCATAGTCTCAATATCTTCAGCAGAGGCAGAGTATGTGGCTGCAACTACAGCAGCTTGTCAAGCAGTATGGCTAAGAAGGATACTAAATGATCTTACACATGTTGAAAAGAAGCCAACTCCTATTTTCTGTGATAACAGTTTTGTAATTGCCTTATCCAAAAATCATGTTTTCCACAAGAAAAACAAGCACATTGACACTCGCTTTCACTTCATTTGAGAGCTCGTCCAAAATGGAGAAATTTCTCTTAACTTCTATAGATCACGAGATCAGCTTGCAGACATATTTACAAAACCATTGGGAAAGAATGTTTTTGAATTTCAAAGAAAACTCTTAGGAATTGTTAGTGCTGATAATTGTAACAGTTGAGATTAGGAGGGAGTGTTAGAGATAATTCAACTGTAAGCAGCATTCTATTCTTCGCTACTTTCCTTAGCTGTTTTGGTAGGTGGAGTTGGTAACCGCATTAACTCCGGAAGACTCCAGATTGCTTCATATGTGGTTAAGTTGCTTGGAGCTTACTCTATCTTTTTCAAGTTGCTTCTAGCTGCTTCTAGAAGTTTGTTCATAGCCCTAAATATTGTATTGTAGTGTTTTTGAACAACATGATGAATAGATGAATATATGCTTTTAGTTTTCTGTCCATGCTCTATTTTTTCTATGTTTTATTCTATTTCTTTTCCTTTGCCATATTTGACAGAAATTTCAAATCACTCTCAATTTTTAACAGCAGTTTACTTGGCAAGTCTGGTACTTATAACTAAGGTTTCAGAGGTTACATCATCAATATGATGCCACATCAGCATGCTTTTTGTCAAGGTGTCTAAATAGGCCCAAAAAAAGAGTGAGACCGATAGTTGTGCACTAAGTCATGTTTTATTGTGTGAAGATGTGGCATCACATGATTTGTTTTTTTTTAGATCTAAGGAATACATCTCATTCAATTATGGGTAGTTGTTATCAACACTAACAACTTTAATGTCACAACTATTGGTCCAATATTGTTAAAAATATTAGACATTAAATCAACAAATATTATAACAACTATTGGAACATGCTCTGGATCCTCTCTCCTAATTAAATATATACAAGATCAATGAAAAACATTTTAATATCTGAAGGTATATTGCAAATGTATGCGCTCTTAAAGAAATGCTCAGCTTCATTTTCTAGATCACTATCATCTTTTACTGCGAGGGAAAGAGAGTGTTTAAAACCTGGCTGCAAAGCATAGATTATTTCTAAAATTGCCCTCTGAGATAGCCTCATAGCTTTCAATTTTTTCATCTGCTTTCAAAGTTTTAAGGCATGGGCAAATTTAAGAATGTACCATATTATATTTCAATACACATTAAAAAATTTAAGAAAATAACATCACGAGTGCCCCCAGTCCAACAGTGAACAAACAGGTGACTAATATCTTTGTTGTAAGTGTTAAAAGGTGTTTAAGCTTGCAGCGGTCTGCTTGTAGGTCATTTCAGCATCCTTATTGCTCCAATCCATCTTTCCAATTTCTGGCATCTAATGCGAAGCATAAATAAAAAATCTAGTACTGTTCTAGATAAATACAAACCAGACTTAAAAACTAAAGCTCTGAGATTTCCACATTTATTTTTCTTTAACAATGTATATTACTAAGTAGATAGGTTTTTGAAAAGAATATCACACTTTATAATAATAGTTTTTAAAAGGTCCGAGCAATTTCAAAACCCTCTCTTCTCATTTTCATTTTTAGATTTGAATGAAATTTCTAATATTTAGAAATGTATTTCCTTAACTAAGTTTTAATATAACTTATAGTTAAGATATATTTGTAGTGAATGGTGTTGAAGTTCTAACCAGTAGTAGTTAAAGTTGAGAAATTATTTTCTTCTTTTAATAATTATAATTTTGTGTGATGATTTGTTCCAGTTCAACTCTATGTAGCTAACCTTCACCCACTCAAATTTTATATATTCAATTCAAAAAGCCTATTAATTTTAAATTTATTAATATTTAATATTAAATATTATTAAATATAATTTACTTTAAATCATTCAAAGATTATTTGTTTTTTTATGAATAGTATCTATTATTGCTCAATCCATCTTTCAAATTTCTGACACCTAATGCCCAAAGATAAATAAATATATTTAGTCCCCTTATATAAACCTGGCTGAGACTATTTTGTTACCAACTAACCAGAGTAAATGGGTTTCATCCACCATATTCAGGGTATAAATTAGAGAGGAAACACAAAATAGTGGTAATTTAAAAAATAAATCAAAATAATACTTTTCTCTATAAAATTATTAAGCAACCATTTACTTTGTATAATCAGAGTTGAAACTACTTTGTTACAAACTAACCAGAGTAAATAGCTGTTATCCACCATATTTATGACATAAATTTAAGAAGAAAATCAAAATACAGATTATTTTCTAAATTTAAAATAATACTTTTCTTTTTCAAATAAATGGATGGTGTTATACATATCCATACCATCACTAGTATTCTTTATTGCCTATGTCTGCTGATCAACCAGATTTCATTTAAATTTCCTTCACTTAAAACATGTAGAATTTTTGTGCATCAACACAGTTTCAACCAGAAGGATTCTATACATTTCCTTTAGTGCTTAAAGCATGTAAATTTTAGCTAAACTAGTTATTATTATTTTATTTTGCATTCCAGTCATTGGCGCCTCTAACCTGTCATTCATGATTATTTAAGCATTTTAACGTCCACTGTGTTTTATCTTCATTTGTTTTGAGATACAAACGTGGAAATCTCAGAGCTTTAATTTTTTAGTCTGTTTATATTTATCTAGAAGGGGACTAGATTTATTTATTTATCCTTCGCATTAGGTGCCAGAAATTTGAAAGATGGATTGTAGCAATAAGGATGCTGAGATGATCTACAAGCAGAGCGTTGCAAGCTTAAACACTTTTAACACTTACAACAAAGATATTGGTCACGTGTTTGTTCACTGTTGGACTGGGGGCACTCGTGATGTTACATTCTTAAATTTGCCCATGCCTTCAATCTTTGAAAGCAGATGAAAAAAATGAAAACTATGACACTATGACACTATTTCTAGCCAAACAGAGGGCAATCTTGAGAAATAATCTATGCTTTACAGCCAAGTTTTAAACAATCTCTTTCCATCACAGTAAAAGATGATAGTGATCTAGAAAATGAAGCTGTGCATTTTTAAGAGCGCATGCATTTGCAGATATATCTTCAGATATTAAAATGTTCTTCATTAATCTTGTATATTTTTATCTAGGAGAGAATCCAGTATCTGAGCGTATTCTAATAGTTGTTATAACATTTGTTGATTTAATGTTCAATATTTTTAACAATATTGGATCAATAGTTGTGACATTAAAGTTGTTAGTGTTGATAACAACTACCCATAATTGGAGATGTATTCCTTATATCTAAAAAGCAACAAATCATGTGATGCCACATCATCACACAATAAAACATGACTTAGTGCAACTGCACAACTATCAGTCTCACTTTTTCTTTGGATCATTTTAGAAAGGTTGACAAAAAAAATGCTGATGTGGCATCATATTTGATGATGTGGCCCTGAAACCTTAGTTATAAATAGGGGACTTTCCAAGTAAGCTCCTATAAAAAAATAAGAGTGATTTGAAATTTCCATGTAGAAATTTTAAAAGCACGTAGTTAAGATGCTCGACTGGATCCTCTCCCCTAAAATCTTTATTACTCTTTTATCCAACATATCTTGATATTTTTGAATGATATTTTTTTGCCTTGATTTTTGATTGTCCTTATATTTTTCATCTTTCTTTTACTTTTACTATTTTTTTAAACATTTCTTTACATTCCACATTATCATTTTTCCAGCAGAAAAGGTTTGTCTGTTCTGAAATTTTCATGGCTAAAAGAGAAAATTATATTACTCGGGTGAAAAGAAACTAAAAAATATGTTCTACCCATCTTTAACATGCTCGTAACACAGTAAATCCAAATGCCAAAACATAACCAAGTTGGATGTAAGAAATCATCATCTGTTACATCCCAATCAAATTGAGAATAAAGCAAGGAACCAAAGACAAGCAAACTCCTGAAGAGGTGATATTGAGAAGCAGATATAAAAATACTAGAAAGATGGAGAAATGCAAAGTAATCTCTTTCATTTTTCCAAAAATCAATCATCCTGTAAAGCTTGAGCAACCTGTGGTTTGATATTAAAGGAAAACTTTGATCTGATTTCTTTGCAGTCGATTTTCAGAAAAACCTTTACTTTTCAGTCAATGCCCAAATGCTATGATGAAATATGATAGTGATCTAGAAAATCAAGCCAATCAATTTCCGAGAGCCCATGAATTTCCACATATAAATTAGATTCCCTCACATATGAAAGCAATTTTTTTGGAAGTGGTGTAATAACCACCCTTGGTTACTACTACTTTTTTTAAATCAATTTCAGTATACCTTCAATACCCTCTAAATTGTTTTAAGAAACTTCTTTCCAATTAGAAAGGTTAGTTTCATAATCTTACTAGACTCTATATCATAAATATGAAATTTTGCATTATAAACAAAAAAAAAATCATATTACACAACTAATTCTTATATGCAAATCTATTTTTCTAGGGTTCATTCAAAATGGCCCTATCTATATATCCCTTTTTGAGAATTAGAGATGTAGTTCACATACCAAAATAGAAAGACTTCATCCACACAACTAGGATGAGATCTTCAATCTCAATCATTAATTGACCTAATGTCTCTAATTAAATCACATATAAAAGTATGAGCTAATGTTTCCAATCAAATGTTACTTTCACACCAATATCAAGGTATGAACACACATAAAACCACGTATAATGCACATTGTCTTTATAAGGGTGCATAAAATATGAATTCTTTTGAGGCACCATTTTTTCTTGCCTTGCAACCAAACCTTGTCCAAAACCTATGCCAACTCAAATGGCTCATGTTTTATTTTCTTTGGATCTCCACCATCATCTAGATAGATAATTGTGTAGAAGTAGCAATAGAATTGAAAATCAACATTGGAATATTTTACAACTAACACAATTGGGACCCGAAAAAAATTGTGCAATTAGAGAAAGTTAGCCCATATATCCACTAGGGTGTAGTCATATTCATACTCCTTGATGTTGTTGTGAAGATAATAGTGTGAGAAAATGAATTTACCTACGAAGTACCATGTGTAGGTGTATTAGTTGGTGTGAATAAATGTCTTTTACCTAGTTATTTCACTTACTAGATAATTAGTGGACATATTCACATGTTAAGTTTACTTAGGTTGTAAGATTCCTTCTAAAAGGTGTTAGTTGTCATTAGTTGTTATCTTATCTTTTGACAACACATGTGACCTAGGTAGTTGTGATAACTTGTCTCATGTCATATGATTAAGAGACTTGTCATAATCCTATGACATCTTGTATCTCACCTTGGCTATATAACCAAGGGGTCTCTACTACATTATATATTGCTTTTTTTTGCATTCATTGATAGGAATACAATTTATTCTTGTCATATTGATCTTCTGAGTATTTTGTGTTTTTCATAGGCCTTTAGATCTTGGGTGGCTATCTCAAAAGCCAAATCTTACAAGGCATTAGAGCAAGTTGAGTGCCTTTGGTTAGTCTTTTAGGAGATCTTCAGTGCAAATTTTGTATTTTCTCGAAGTATTGACTATGCTCTTCTCTTGCATCTTTTGAGATCTGGAGAATCAAAGAAGTGTCATAGAAATACCAAATTTGGGAGGGTTCATATTTTGGCTATGTATTGCAGGTGAATTTTGGGAGCTTGTTGCATCATATCTGGGCTCACCATTGTATATGGAGTGTTCGAGAAAGTTAGATTTTCCTTTAGTTTCATCCTAGTTGGACATTAGAGACCAAATCTACAAGGGTTTGAAGATTGAAGGTGGTTGTCAGATCCAGGAAGTAGCCATATTTTTGGAGCATTTTCAGCCAAAAAGAACATTGCCAGCATGCTTAGAAGGGCCAAAAACCCCTAAATCGATTGTCAAATTGTTGAATTTGGACAAAGCTCTCTACTAAGACAAAAAAAAATTGTTAGCCGAGTCGTATGGCCTAGCCATTATTGCGTCGGTACGTTTTTTTTTTTCAAAAAAAATTATTGTATATTCTGTGAAAATTTTCTTTTAAAAAAAATTAAAAAATAAAATATTATTTGTAGTATTTTTGGCATTGTAAAGTTTTTATAAAAAATCAAAAAAGGCAGAAAATATTTAACGGACCTATGCAGGGCCATACCATGTACATAGGGTATTGCATTACATGTGGGGAGCTCCTGCGTTACCGCATGGCATGACCGCATACCTCACCACCTATCGACGTGGTCGACAATTATCACCAGCCGGTTCTTAATAAAAATTGGGCACATAAAAGAAATTTGGCGGCATACAAAAAAAATAGTGGTGGTTTTTAAGAAAAACTGATGGTATTTAAACAAGAGGAGAATGTTTTACAAGGAATATTCTAAAAGAATACTTTGGCCTAGATTCCTCCACTGAAAGCATATTCCAGTCTTTGTGAGGAATATTTCGACAGGGGATCAACGATGTCTGTGACGGTCATACGGTCATCAAAATTAACCTCATCTAGCGCATGACGGGCATTCAACCATCAAATTTATGCCAGAGGTTGGATGACGTCAGTTTGACGTTGAAAGTTTTTTTGAAAACATTTCAGGCCCCTCTCTGTTGCAAGTTTGGATTTTGTAATTCATCTTCAAACACAAATATCTTGCTCATTTTGGTTCCTTTTTTTGAGCAATTTTTTTTTATTTGGGCTAATTTTTGGTGCTCTACGTGTTGGTGTGGACAATTTCTAGTTTTGATGCACAAATATTTTAGAAAATTTAATTTGTCACAGTTTTTGTTGAGTTCTAACGATTTTTGGAGCTTCTGGGGCTCTGTTCAAGTTCATACGGACTCCTTTTCAAGTGATTTTTTTTTAAAGTGCATATTTTTTCAAGAAATTTATAGTGGTGCTATTAATTTGTATTCATTGTGAGCATAAATTTCTCTTTCAGCACATATCCTTATTTGGCCTATTTTGGCAATTGTATTGCATAGATCATTGTTTGATATTTTGCATGTTGATCACAATTTGATATTGTCTTATTGTGGAAATTGTAAGCATTGAAAACAAATGACCACTTACCTATTTCTTGTAAGTGGCATTTGTAACCGCACTAAGTATAAAGTGCCATTTAATCATTTGCTTGGGGGAATTCTTTGGTTGAGTGAATTTGGGGGGGTTGTGTTGTTGGATTGTGCTTTGAGTTCTCTCTTGTGCTCTTCAAATTTCAGCCATGGGTCATCCTAAGTTTCCTCTTTAAACTCCACATAACTATGCAAGATGGAAAATAAATGCATGGAGTAAACTTACAGAAAAAGGATTAATTCACTACATTGATGGATCTGTTCCAAAACAAATTGATCCAAATTTAAAAAGTGAATGGATCATTAAAATTACTATGGTTCTTGGAACTCTCAAGAAATATGTTTCTTCTGATCTCATCTTTCATATTGATAAGTGTAAAACAGCTAAAGAAGCTTGGGATAAACTTGCTCAATTGTATGGCAAAATGGATGAGATTAGGGGATACAAGATTGATAATGATCTCACTAATTTAGATCAAAAAAAAATTGATACAATCCAAGACTATGTAACTAACACTAATGAACTAAGAGAACAACTCAAAGATTATGGTATTGATAAGAAGGATGAACAATTGGTCTTCAATTTTTTGGACAAGCTTCCTTCGGAATATGTAGCTCTTGTTTCTAGTTTTTAGAATCATCGGTTGACTATGGGAAGTTCCTATACTACACCTTCATTTGATTCATTTACAAAAAAATTGATGCTTGAACAATCAAAGTTGATCACTATGGGTATTCTCAAGTCATCCAAGTCACAAGCTTTGGTGGTAGGACATGGGTCAAGATCTAGAAAGAAACATAAGAAATCAAAGAACAAGCCACAGAAAGATCCAACACAATCCTCTTCTCCTCAACAAGGAGACTCTTCATCATCTTCCAAGAAGGGGAATTCAAAAAAGAAGGAGAAATCGACTTGTCCATATTGCAAGAGAGTTGGTCATGATGAGCATCATTGTCATACTAAGCAAGTTGATGAATTGACTAATCTCCTCAAGAATAATAACATCAACTTTCCATCTTCCTACAAAAAGGAAGCATCTCCTTCTACTTCTTAACAATCAAAGAAAGGAAAAGGAAAGCACTTGTTGCATCCACAGGATCGTCACAACAATGTATACTTGACTTGGGTGCTACACATCACATGGGTTCTGACAAAGAACAGTTTTCTTCATTGGAGCCTTGTATAGTACCATACATTCTTACAAGTGATGACACTAAGGTGGAAGTTTTGGGAAAAGGTTCGGATGACATGGATGATGGATCATTTGAGAATTCTCTTTGTGTTCCTAACTTGTGTGCTAAGCTCCTTTCAATCTACCAAATCACCCATCTTGGGAATGGGAAGAAAGTTGAGTTTTCTCCAGACATAGTTGTGGTCAAAGATCTTGAGGATCATGCATTGGTTGTAGTAGGAAAGGCCAATCATGAGACTCGACTATATCAATTTTCTTACTTTGTGTCATGTTCTCCTTCTACAGCATTGCTTACTCATTTAAATTCAGTGAGTAAGTTATGGCATGAGCAGTTTGGACATCTTAACTATCGTTATCTTCAGTAGCTTAGATCACAGGATATGGTCACAGGTCTCCCTCACATCAGCTTTTCAAATGGTGTATGTCCAGGTTATTCTATGGGTAAGCATACAAAAGAGAATTTTGAAAAAGGGAAGTCTTGAAGGGCTTTAGAAGTTCTTCAATTGGTTCACAATGATCTAGTGGTCCCATTTCCAGTTTTGTCCTTCAGCAAGGCTCACTATACACTCACCTTCATTGATGACTACTCCAGATTCACTTGGGTCTACTTTCTTTGCTAAAACAATGAAGTCTTTGATAAGTTTCAAACCTTCAAGGCCCATGTTGAGAAGCAATCTGGAAAGTATATCAAGATTCTTCGTATCGACAATGATCGACAATATGTGAACCACAACCTTATGCAATTTAGTACCCTTGAAGGGATATGTCTTCAACATTTAGTTGCATACACACCATAGCATAATGGTGTTGCTGAAAGGAAAAATAGACCCTTAAGAAAATGGCTAGCTGCACGATTCATGCTTGTTCTTTTGGTCCAGAATTTTGGGTTGAAGCCATTAATTGTGCTACACACATTCAAAATCGAATTCCCCACAAGGCATTGAAAGGCATGACTCCTTTTGACGCTTGGTGTGGTAGAAAATTGATCGTTTGACATTTTCGAGGTTTTGGCTCTCTAGCTTGGGCAGAAATTCCTCCAGAGAAGCACAAGGCTTTGGAATATCAAAGTGGTCCTTGCATCTTTGTTGAATATTGAAATGGTGTCAAAGGGTATCAACTCTTGGATCTAGAGACACATGATCTCTTCATTGAGAGGAGTGTTCACTTTGAGGAAATATATCCTAGCTTGACTTTTGATCCTCCTCATCCTTCCTCCATAGTGGACTCAGATGATAGTGAATTAGATGATTCTACCTAACCTCCTACTCGTAGGGTTCTCATTCTAAGGTTCAAGATTCTCATCCTTCATCCCCATCATCTTCACGACCTCGTTGGTCTCAACAGACTCTCGATTCAGCAAACAATATTTTTGGGGATCCTACAGACATTCAAAGAACTCAATCACAACATCAGCATCTTCCACATGTCTACAATGCTACTACTTCATATCCACAATCCTTTAAGGAGGCATCAAGCATTCCTAAGTGTGATTCAACAATGGAGGAAGAGTATAGTTCCTTGATGAGGAATCACACATGGGACTTAGTTCCTCTTCCTAAGAGGAGAAAAATGATTCGTTGTAAGTGGATCTATCAAAACAAATATGCACTGGATGGAACTGTGGACAAGTTAAAAGCACAACTTGTGGCTAAAGGTTTCTCACAAGTTCCTGGTATTTATTACATGGAAACCTTTCCCCCTGTTGCTAAGATGAACTCCATTCGCTTGACTCTTGCCATTACAGCATCTCATGGATGGGTTGTCCATCAGATGGATGTAAAGAGTGCATTCTTTCATGAAGATCTTGCAAAGGAGATTTACATGGAAGAACCACAAGGATTTTTTCATGATTCTTCTTTTGTTTGTAGGTTTTAGAAGTCCCTATATGGCCTCAAGGAGGCCTCTCAACCTTGGTATGCCACGATTGAATCCTTTCTTCTCTCGACAAGATTCTCTAGGTGCCACTCAGATTTAAATGTCTATATTTTGTGACAGGATGACTCTCACTTGCTTCTTGTTCTCTATGTTGATGAATTGATCATTACTAGGAGTACATCATCCATCATTGACAAAGTCACATCTTCTCTACATAGCAAGTTTTCTATGACTGACTTGGGCTTCTTGCACTACTTTCTATGATTGATATCACACAATCCTCTTCTAGGATCACTCTTTCTCAGCCCAAGTATGCTCTTGACCTTCTAGCTCGGTTCCACATGTCTAATTGTAAGGTTGCACCTACTCCATTGCTGCCAAGAGTCAAACTTGAGGCCAAGTGTTCCACTCCACTCGTTCATGCCACTTTGTATTGTCAACTTGTTGGGAGCCTCATCTACTTGACTCACACATGCCCTAATATTTCTTTTACAGTTGGCATGGTTTCATGCTTCATACAAGAACCACATGAGCTTCATTGGAAATTTTCCAACTTGCATTACATACAGGGTA